>PVHX01000894.1:107883-244551 GCA_004024805.1 Geosciurus inauris | reverse complement strand
CTTTCTTTTTAGTACCCAATGAATAAAACAAAAAAAAATTTTTCTGTAAAAAGGAAGAGTAAATCCACTTGTTAGTTAAGTCAAGAGCATTGTGCACTTTGGAATATTCAGCTATACTAATCACTTTAGTCAAATAGCAATATTGATGTTTCTCCTCTCCAAACTGACCAGTTTGGTAATTGAACTTGTTTTCTTTGGCGTCTTCCAGACGCTGCCTGTGTCAATAACTATAGCCAGCAGTCTCCAA
This sequence comes from Geosciurus inauris, assembly GCA_004024805.1. NCBI lineage: Eukaryota > Metazoa > Chordata > Mammalia > Rodentia > Sciuridae > Geosciurus > Geosciurus inauris. The sequence goes on along the minus strand of PVHX01000894.1, from coordinate 244,304 downwards.
AGTGAATTACTGACGAAGTCCTGTAGGGGTGTGTGTGTGTGTGTGTGTGTGTGTGTGTGTGTGTGTGTGTGTGAGAGAGAGAGAGAGAGAGAGAGAGAGAGAGAGAATTTCAAAGATTATTGCTTAATAATGGGCTCTTCTACCTCCTGTCTCCATTTACCTCTTAATCCTATTCATCTATGAACTGGAATCTGCCTTCAATGTCACCCATTAATTCCTAGGATGTTCTATACTCTTTCTTTTCTAGCAACACTAATGTTGGTCTATAAAAATTTCTCTTAGTGTGTCAACTTTGCCTAATTTTATGTCTGTGAGTTATTAGCCACATTAAGATAAACATCTTCTCTTTTGTTTACACACTCCAATTTTGAGCTCTTTAGAAATTTAGGAATAAAGATTATGTAGGAAATGCATTAAGTTGTAACATGCTTGGTTCCCCAAAATCTCACTGTGATGTTCAATGAGAATGCATCTAGGGGTCCTGGTAGGTAGGGTGGTGCTGAGTCCAAGTCCAATTCAGGAAGGATCTGTCTCAGGATCGCTCTCTTGGTTCCTCTGTTTGTTCATTCATTTGCTCCTTTTTTCCTCTACTCATGTGGCCTTCTTCTAGGTGACCTGATGAAAGACAGTGGAGTTAGATCGAGTGCAGTGTCACTACCATCATTTCCATGGGCGAAAACCAGTAGTTGCCTTAGTAACCATCTCATCACATCAGTTCACCTGCGACCCCAGTTAGCAATCCCAGGGTGTGCTGGGACAACTGAACATGGTGTGACCTCCAGCTGGGGTCCTTCTTCCTACCTGTTTCTACGTGGTCTGAGGCAGTCACTGGAGAGATGAGGGAGGTTTGGGGAAAATCATTGATCTTGAGGATGCTGAGACATCCTTGAGGGACTGCAAACACAGTGTGAAAATTCCCATTAGCACACCAAAGAGAAGCAGAGACTAGCTAGGTGGTGGTAAGATTTATGACTTCATATTTTGCACAGTATTGAGACCATCACACAGCCCAGAGTGGTGCTGTTTTTCTGTCAAATTTGAAATGAAAAATCCTTTAAAAGTGGAATGAAAATCTCCAAAATGAAAATTTGAGACTGCATGAGTTACCTGTTATTTTTCTCTACAAGCAATAGATCCAACAGCCATGTTGGCTGTAGGAAATTGAAACTGTCCATGAGCCATACATATAATCTAAGGCAGGATCTGTGGATTGAATTAACCTTCTTCTTTTTTTTTTTTCCTTCATGGAAATATACAAAGGCAGTCTTAGTAATTTCAGAGAATATTCTTGGCCATCTCAAAACCACCAGCAATATCAGGGCCACCAAGTTGCTTAATTCTAGGGAACTGGCCTCTCTGGAGCTGTACAAGGCAATAGTCTTAAATGGCAGTGTGACAAATAGATGGTAAGCCAGATAGGTCTGTCTGCCAGGTTGTTCAGATCATCTCTGCTTTAAAAAAAAACAAAACAAAAAACCTGATAATGGAGCATGTTAAAATAAGATTGTTAGCGGAAAGTAGGTATGAGTTATTTGAGGTGGAGAAATGTGGGAGCAAGTGAAATTAATTTAGTCTTACATTTTCTAAAACACTTTCTAAAAATAAAAGAACTTCTTGCACTGAAAGCAGAATTATATTAAAAATATATGCATTATCCTCTTATCTAATAAAGCTAGCAGCATTTTCTGATTAGGAAGGAGCAAGGAGACCTGTATCTTCAAATAAGCTGAGAGATTCAACAGATTCTTGATAGATGAATGGATTCGGTGAAGTTTTACAGTCTGGAAATGAAAAGGGTATTGAAGATCACTAGTTCAGTACAGACTCTTATTTGAATAAATGATCTTAGAGTGATTAGCAACTGTAACAAAACTCACTTCTTTCTAATCATTAAGAAATGTCTCATACATTTTAGGTAACAGGTTGTGTGTGTGTGTGTGAGAGAGAGAGAGAGAGAGAGATCAAGTTGTTACATAATAAGAAGTCACTTAGCAAATAACCACAATATGGTATAAGGGATTTTGGAATACAATAAAAAGGACAATGTTTGCCAGTCCTCAGATAATTACAAAATGAGCCTGATGTCTGTACTTGCACTATTACTGTCTCATTCTTATTTTTATTCTATTGCTGACTTTTGCAATGTTATTTTGAAATTATAGATTTCAAATTTCAAGTTGTGAAAAAGGATAAATTTAGATACATTTCTAGTAACCTCTTTTATTTATTTATCTCCTAAATGTTTTGAATCATGAAGTCTAAAATCCAAAAGTTATTGCCTTCTGACAGTAAATAGGTAGGGTTTTTTCTACTTTATGAAGAATTAAATAATTTCCTGTAATACAGCTTCCCTTTCATTGTGCTCTGCTTTATGAAAGGACTCTAATTGTGCTTGCAATGTATGTTACTTCAAGTGCCCCTGTGATGTCATGTGTACTGTCTGCAATACTCAGAAGATTTAGCAACACTCAGGTTTATTGTCCATAGTCTCAAAAGCTGGGTTCTCTGTCTTTATCCAGTTTGGGATTCACTATGAGAAACCAATGTGGACTCTTGTACAACTAACTTTACTTTTATTTTTAAGTTTTGACTTTGGAAGATAGGAATGACATACAGAGGACAAGTGGCATCTGGGGAAAGTGCCATTGCTCAGATGCTGGGCACTCTTTCTGAACAACCCACCAATGATCTCTTCAAACATTTGAGCCAGTCTCTCTTGCCATGGGAGAGGAAACGAGTCTGTACAAAAGATTCCTCATAATCCCAACTTTTCTTGTTGCTAATATTTTTTTTAAATGATGCAAGTAAAAAGAAAATAACCTCCCCAATAAGCCAAATTGTATGATATCATGGGAAAATTTTTTGATGTGATTAGAGACGTAAAGAGCAGGGAGACATGGGAGAGATCAATACTGCTTAACTCATGGTTAAGATCATCTCCACCCACTGGTTACCATTAGAGCATCTGTCATTCTCTTGAAATTCGCATTTGATGTTTAAAAAGCACTTTAGAAATAAAAATAGCATTGGCAGTGGTGGCTGGTTCACCATACCATTCCAGAAAATAAAAGCAAGCAATCTTCCAGTTAACCCCCTATCTGATTTTGTCCTCTTCCGGCAGGAAGAGAGTTTAAGGACATCGAGAGTAAATTTGCCCTAAGGACTCCTGAAGACACAGCTGAGGACACTTGCCACCTTGTTCCTGGAGTGTCAGAGTCTGTGGCCCACTGCCACTTCAACCACAGCAGCAAGACCTTTGTGGTGATCCATGGCTGGACGGTGAGCGTGGTTCTTAGCAGGGGGTGGACTGGGGTCAGCTGGGCCTAGTTCTTGGGGACTCATTCCACACTTCTTCCTGCTCTCTGGCACCTTTGCTTTCAACCTGAGGAAAGGCAATTTTGGCTTGGGGTGGAATCTCAAGCCACAGGTTGGTGAATGCTTCCTGTGACAGAGCCAGCCTTTACTTTATAGCACAGTTCCTGGCTGGTGACCTTGAGGTAGCCATTCCTATCAGGAGGGAAAGGGCGGCCCTGAACAGGGCAGGTTGTGTTATTGTTGTGAGAGCCTGGGGGACGTCTGGAGTGATCCTTATTCATCCAGCATGGCGCCAAAGGCCCTTCCCTGAACAGGGAGGGACTCCTGTCAGAGTGGGGAGAAGCTGAAGCAGAGGGACAGGTGTGTGTCCAAGTGCTGGCTTGGCTAGTCTAAGCTCTGTGACATAAGCCACTTCTCTTCTCTGGCCTTCAGTTTGCTGATCTGTAAGACAAAGAGGTGGGACTAGACTTCCCTAAGTTTCCTCCACTTTCATGGGTTCCTCACCTGTAAACTTCAGGGAACTTGTCTAGAGACAAAAGGGGACAAACCAGGGGACTGTCATGCAAGATGGTTGGAAAAGTGCAGACTGTAGTTAAATCTGCTTATTTAAAATATGAACCGGGTAGTCCTCTCTAAATATGTCAAGTAGTCACTTTGCCTGAGATTGTGCTTGCTTAAATACTTTACTTTGCTTTTTAATTTTTCAATCTCTAGTGAGTGGATAGTGTTAATAAAAAGGATTTATATGAAATGGATTGTCAAAGATATGTTATCTTTCCATTATGTCAAATCTGGTTAATATTTTAAGAGACATGAAATTCTAATGAGACGAATTAACTACAAAAAGATACACATCTATTCCTGATTTCTTTTCCTACATAACTGAAGTATATTTTTATTAGCATGATTGGATGATTGCCATGATTTTTATGAAAAAGAAGGCAACTATTAACAGAATTACTACAGATGTTTATTTCAATAAGACATCTATTTACTATAGTTAACATACTAATTCCATATGATCAAATTTCAGATTTATAAAATGAATTTTTTTATATTTTAAGAAGTTTAAATAGGACAAAGGAATCTTTGGTGACTTTAGAGGTATTTGGGGTGTATATGCAATGTGGCTTTCAATACTTCTCAAAAAAGTTGAAGTTTAATGTAAACATTTCTGCAACAGGAATAAATTGGATATTCCAGGCATCTCGGTCTTATCCCTAGAGAATTTTGTACTTAAGATTTTTTGAAAAAACTTTCCTTCTCTTACTAAAACAACAAGACAAACCTGCTGTCAAGAGTGTGCCAGTAGCCAGGTGCTGTGGCACATGCCTGTAATCCCAGCACTTTGGGAGGCTGAGGCAGGAGAATCCCAAAGCCAGCCTCAGCAACCGCAAGGTGCTAAGCAACTCAGTGAGACCCTGTCTCTACGTAAAACACAAAATAGGGCTGGGGATGTGGCTCGGTGGTCACGTACCCTGAATTCAATCCCTAGTACCAAAAAAAAAAAAGAATATGCCAGTTACTCTCATTGATCTGATGGCCCCACCTAGCCCATGGCTATTCTTCACATATGTGTCCTGATGTTTTGAATGCTTGGCCTCAGAGGCTGGGTCACTGGCCATAGGACAGAGTTTCCTATCGCATAGAGCTGTTTGGTCTGCAATGATAAGCCAGCCAGACACGCTGATGTTGGCTTATCTCATGAACTTACTGGTGAGTTCAGTCGAACCACCTGGTACAGGTGGCAGACAGTCTCAGTTCTGCATTGTAGCTGACTATCAAAGATTTCTAAAAGTAGTACTGATTGGAGGAGTCTCAAAAGAAAAACCTAGAAAATAAGAACTGATTTGAGGGAAGTAGCTATCTATGTTTTTCATTCCCTTTGTTCAGGGTTACTTTAATCTACATTTTATGTTGAATCAGAAAGAGAAGGATTAGATTAGTTGTTACCTAATTAATAAATGTATCAGCCTCTGGGTTACTCACCCTTTTAAGATTGTCTGACTTGGAAACATTGATAGTATAGAAAAACTTAGAAGCCATGAGCAAATACAACTTTCTCATCTGAGATAAGCAACTAGGCCACTCAAGGGCACAGAGCCAAGGGAAGTGAGGACCCTTTCCCACCTCTCAGGAGAGACCCCAAAGATGCTCAGCATATAGCGTACATTTGGCATGTCCTGGGAGGCTGCTTAGAGGCAGCTGGATGGAAACCTCACCACTTGCTTGGATTTACTAATTTTAAGTAGAGTTCTCATTGTGAAGTGGGAGGCCCTCAGGGAGTTGGACTGACTAGTTCATCAGTGGGTGTCCAGCTGGTTCCTTCAAAGACCCACTCTGCACCTGGACTTGAAGCAGCCACCCTGAGACATATCCAGAGGAGGCTTAAATAATTTCCTAATGGAACCTTTGTGCTTTTTCTTTTTTTTGTTTTCTCTCTATGTTAAAATAGCTGCAGAGCTGGCATTTTATCACTGCAGGGAGACTGGGAGCTAAAATGGTCACAGTAGAAATGCATGGGGTAGAGAGGGACATTGAGATCATGTGAGCCCAGCTCCTTTGTGTATGGGTGGCCTGGAAAAGTTGAAGTTGTTTAGTGGAAGAGTTGGAACCTGAATCCGTCATCTCCTGAGTCTTGGACTGGCTTTTTCCACCACAGACCACAACAACTTGGTGAAAAATTGTGCAGTTTATTTAGTGTCAGAAGTGGAAGCTAGAGCTTGTGTTTTGATAATTTTAGTCTAGTGAATAGATAAACAAAAGAAGCATAAATCTGAAAGAACCCACTATAAAAGATCAAAGTCCCTTCATTTGGGAAACAAACACTCCAATTTTTCTATTGGAATTACACTAAGTACAATCTGGTTTTTACAGGTTTCCCATTCAAAGATGCCTTAAACATGAATTTCAGAATCTTCTTTGTCAATTCAGTATGTAATTGAGTAGTCTTTATTGTGGCTATGATATGACCTCCTTACAGCACTTAAGTGCATGTAAATGATTCCTTATAAGAGGAAAAAAAAGGCATTTATATCCCCAAAAATAATTTTGTTGGGAAACATTTACTAGCCAGATTGAAAGTAATTAAGCTGAATTTCTTTTAAAATAGCCTTTAATTCTATAGAAATCTTAATTCACCCAGGCTGATCTTTCCACAGTATAAATTACTGAAGTTTTACTGAATTTATAAACCATGCTTTTAAAATGGAAAGCGTGTTCAACCTCAACCTGCCTTTCCTTTGCACTCTTGAATTTGCCTCAGAAGGGGGGTCACACGTTTCTGATCGGTCTTGGGATTTCGTTTTTCTGCGTGAGCCAAGGGCTTCCTTGAGAGTTTGTAGGTGTATCGGGCTGTTGGATGTAACAAGTCACAGGTGGGTCTTTTAAGAAAGCTCCTGTCATCCTCTCCAGGTGACAGGGATGTATGAGAGTTGGGTGCCCAAACTCGTGGCCGCCTTGTATAAGAGAGAACCAGATTCCAACGTCATCGTGGTGGACTGGCTGTCACGGGCCCAGCAGCATTACCCAGTGTCTGCAAGCTACACCAAGCTGGTAGGAAAGGATGTGGCCAGATTTATCAACTGGATGGAGGTAAGACCTGGAGGAGGAGCCTTATGTGTCCAATACAGAGCTCTTGGGGAGAGCTGGACGAGGGATAGGTCTTTCTCCTTTGCATGTGGATATGGATGTTTTCTGGGGCGATTCAAATCTTCAGAATGAGCATGAGCATTATCTTGTAGTCTAAGGCATTCTGATAAGTACGATAGACTATCAAGCCAATAAATAGCCCTGCCTGTCCTCTGCCCTCTTCTTTGATATTTTCAGTGAATAGAGCTGCTGAGACCAAGAATGAAGTGGGTAGAAATAACAAAAGCTTGTTATTTTGGGAGAGTGGGAAGATGGTGCATTCAGCCAGATCCTGCCCACTGCCTGGTACAGGGCACTTTCTTCCTGGCTTTGCTTCCTGTTCCAGTGCTGATCTCTTTGACAAAAATATTAGCAGTATTTATTTCTTAGTGGGGATAAAGAATCCAGATTTTTGTTGAAACACATATAATGATACCTCATGGTTTGGGGAGGGATGGGATTGAGCTAGGAGGACACTGGCTGGGAAGGTGTATAGGACATGAAGTAACTCAGGGTCCAGAGTTTTGGCTAAGCTGCAGGTTTTACCCACTTTCAGAGAAAGGCCCACTTTTCTAGGCAATCCTCAGAAAATTACCTTTGAAATGATTCTTGGGGTTAGAAGGAAGCTAAGACTCTAATAGGACCAAATTATTTAAACCCAACAATTGGAAGTAGAAACTGAGTTGTTTGTTGGACTGACCATCAGAAGACAAAATTTATTTTCTTAGATTTTTTTTTTTTGCTAATCAGGCAAGTGAACTTGAGCAAATCAGCTCACCTGTTTGGGCCTCAGGCTCTGCCCTGTTGAATTAGAGGGTGAACCATGCATGCATGTCTCCCATCTCTTCCCACTATAGCAGTTTCTGATTATAAGTTGTGGCCTCGCTAATCTTAAAGAAAAAAAGTGAGGCAGCATATCTAGATGAGGGAATAATGGATTAAAGTTTATATATATGTATATGCACACACAAACACATATATATGTGTATATCTATATTTATTTACGGTAGTGTCGTATTTTGAAGACAATGTATATATTCATTTTCTTTGGTGGTGTTGGGGATTGAACCCAGGGTTTCGCACATGCCAGTCAAGTGCTCTACCACTGAGCTATTTCTTTCTTTTAGTTAAAAAAGCTTTTTTTTTTTCATTTGAAGGAAGAATTTAACTACCCTGTGGACAATGTCCATCTCTTGGGATACAGCCTTGGAGCTCATGCCGCTGGTGTTGCAGGAAGTCTGACCAATAAGAAAGTCAACAGAATTACTGGTAAGGACGCGCTTTCATTCACTTTGTCACTAGAGTTGAGGTGGCCTCTGGTCTGAGTGAGTCATGTGTATGGTATTCGTCTGGTCCTGTGCCCAGTGTATACCAAAGGGGACGGAAGTGTATGTGGATTTAAACATCTGTGGGGTCTTTTTCCCATGCAGGCCTGGACCCAGCTGGACCTAACTTTGAGTATGCAGAAGCTCCCAGTCGCCTTTCTCCTGATGATGCAGATTTCGTAGACGTGTTACACACTTTCACCAGAGGGTCTCCGGACCGAAGTATTGGAATCCAGAAGCCAGTAGGGCACGTTGATATTTATCCTAACGGAGGCACTTTTCAACCGGGATGCAACATTGGGGAAGCTATTCGTGTAATTGCAGAGAGAGGCCTTGGAGGTAAATAGGACTTAGAAGGTAGTTACATGTGCATTTTTCTTTTAGCCTTTATTGACTCGGTGTCTTACCTACTATCTCCAAAATGTATGGTTTTAATATACACATTTGGGACTGGGGCTGTAGTTCAGTGGTAGAGTGCTTGTTTAGCATGTGCTTGGTCCTGGGTTGTAACCTGGTCACCAGAAAAAAATTTCTGATAGTTCAAAATTTGTTTCTGAAGAATTCTACCATATTCAACATGATCAGTTTAGAGGCAGCCAGCCATTTTATTTTATTTTTTTTATGGTACTGTAGATTACATTGAGTACTGCTCTTACACTAGTAAGAGAAAGTAAAAGTGAGATTGAGAGAGGAGAACTCTGCTGACCTCCATAAATAGCACCACAAAATATTATTGGCTCTGTGTTGTCATGATTGAAAGGTAGTTGCAAAGCCAATGGACTGATTTCAAATTTTATCGAAAGTGAAAGAGGTATACTTCATCCAAATTTCTTTTGTTGTTGTTTTTTTAAGAAACAGGTAAATCAAAAAATAAATCACCATTTCCTGTAATAAATCTCTCACAAGAAGAAAAAGTAATTTAATATTAGCTTAATATTTGCTTGAATAATGATGTCAGCTTGTGGTAAATTCATTTTTAAGGGCTCTTTGCATCCTTTAGGGACATTGGACCCACCTGTGACTGGTCAATATGCTGTAGAACTTGTAGCATAATGTTGCTATTTTCAATCGTTTTAAGAGCAACTTTAAGATAATCAATCCATTCTTAGGATATTGTTGATCATTTCTATAATTCATTTGATGTAAAAAGCACTAGTAGGGACACAATCCTCAATTATTCATAATGTGTATGAAAAAATACTATTCATTAATGTGGTTTTAGAAGTAGGTTTCTACAAATAGCTAGACATTTTCTATAAGTATTAGACAATTTTTATATAAGAAAAGGATGTGATAACTGAGGGAAATCAACTTCTACCTGGGATGTCTCTCTCTCTTTTTTCAGTTGTAGATAGACACCATACCTTTATTTTACTTATTATTTTGTGTGTGGTGTTGAGGATAGAACCCAGGGCCTCACATGTGCCAGGCAAGCGCTAGACCACTGAGCCATAACCCCAGCCCCTACCTTGGATGTCTCTTATTATGACTTTTAAAGAATACTCATAAGACAGCATAAAACTTAAAAGTGCCCTATGAACTTGCAACTTTGATAATTTTGGAGGTATGTGAGCAGTTGCTACCCAGACTACCTCCTAAAACAGGGCCTACAATCATAGATGCATAGAACTAGATCCTAGGGTCATTTATTCTAATACCACATCTACCCTATTTTAGACACAAAATGAAACATCCTTTGTGGGTTTATGCAGAATGGAAATTTTCTGTGTGTCTCTCTTTCCCAGATGTGGACCAGCTTGTGAAATGCTCCCATGAGCGGTCCATTCATCTCTTCATTGACTCCCTGTTGAATGAAGAAAACCCCAGTAAGGCCTACAGGTGCAACTCCAAGGAAGCCTTTGAGAAAGGACTCTGCCTGAGTTGCAGGAAGAACCGTTGCAACAATCTGGGCTATGAGATCAATAAGGTCAGAGCCAAAAGAAGCAGCAAAATGTACCTGAAGACTCGATCTCAGATGCCCTACAAAGGTAAGCCGGGGACTGTTGTAAATAAGGAAAATCAATTAGTCCTGTTTTTATCATGCCTTCTGTGTCACATGTGCTGCTTCTGTCCATTGGAACAGAGTTCATGAGGTGACGTTACTGAGCCCTGAGCCTTCACTTGTGTTTCTGTTGCTATAGAGAAAGTTGCATTAATCCATTTCACTTGATGCTCCTAATTCCCATTGCCAGTGTGGCCCCAGGGTGTGGCCTGGGATTTGCAACCCTATCTTCCATTGTCCTGTGTAACTGTGACCATTAGCATGGTTCAGTCTGTCAGGACTGAGCTCAGAGCTTATTTGAAACCATCATCCTGGGATCAGCAAACTTTGGCCCTTGGGCCAAACCCAGCTTACCACCTGCTTTTGTAAATAAAGTTTTATTAGAACACAACACACACATTCATTTCCTTATTGTCTAAGGTGGCTTTCATGCCACCAGTACAGAGCTACGTCCATTTATTTCACACTTAAACTTCAAACCTGGCCTCTTATTTAGAGTTAGACCTAAAGCAATTGGCAGGCAGGGAGGGGGTCAGATAAATAGCAAGAGGGGCTGATTTTAGGAAAGCTGGCTTCTGTGGAGTCCCTATGGAAGCCTGAGGGAAAGCAGAATATTGAAAAACACTTTCCTAGAGGTAAAAGGTATCTGCTGTCAGTGCCCATTTATAAGCCTGTTTGTTAGGCTCTGCAAAGGTGCATTTGGTGGCATAGAGTCCTTCCAGGCAATGAGGGAACCCTCAGGTTCCCTGATTCTTCAGAACCAGGGAGTGTATGAGGTACAGAGGAGATCAAATTCTGAAGACATGGACAGGCTCACTCAACCCTGCATCCCGCATGTGCCTGCCAGGGCTCCATCAGCATCCCCTGGGGGCACCTGGACACTCCTGGCCTCTCCTGCTATGTCTTCCAGGCTGCCTGCAAGGGAAGACATAACTCAAAACTCAATTTCTCTTCATCTTTTATAGGTTGGAAGGTTTTGTTATTTCATTTATTTTTTGGTTTTTTTTTTTAGGCATCTGGCTAGTTATTTTTATTATAAAAAGAGATATAGCTAAATAAAATAGAATTTGTCATTGGAAGCTCACAATAACAAAATGTATTGAAAACATTTTCATTAGAATGAATGTCCAGAGTAGCATTACAATAGCATTTACCTATATTGTTCTAAATGGTTAGTATTAAGAACTCTGTGTCCCACCTTAAGAGAAAGTGCATCTACTGGACAGCAGCACAAATAAGAAAAAATATGACTGGGATCTTGAGATTCAGAAGAAAAAGAATTACAATAACTTTTCCTCCCTCACATTAGCTATGTTTGAGGTCCACTGCCTTCCTATCCCCTTAACCTCTCCCTGGTCCTATTTGCTCAAGATTTTTAGCAGAGATTGGTGAAGAGCAGGAAGGAAATATCTAAGTTCAAATTCCTTCTCTGAGGCTGCCTCTAAATCAGAACACTTTAGGGACTGGCTTTTAAAACAGTCCTCCTGGCCTCACTGATGGTTTGCTGTGAGCCTCCTGCATACCTCCCTAGGCTGAGTGGGGTGTATGCAGTAGGCTCACAGCAAACAGTACGCTCACAACAAAAATAAAGAGGATGGACACCATTCTCTAGTCTGAAGGAGCTTGCAATCAGGTATGGAGGGCAAATATAAGCATGAAATGAAAAGAAACACTCACTCCATGACTGGGTAACAAATGCCAAATGTGCTTGATACAGATGCTAAGGGGCAAGATGGCCAAGACAGCAGAAGTCCCAGAGAAAGCATCACAGGTGTTTTGGATTTGATGTGATCTCCCTAGTACTCCATCAAAGAGGGCTGCATCTAGGACTGCTTGACAACTCAGATACATGTGGGCTTTCCTCTCCATTGCAACCACACTTTCCTCAAAGGGAGTAGCATTCAAAGTCTGCACTTCCAAAGCATAATACTGTACAGTGGGAAGAAGTCTTTCCAAGCCATGGGTTGTACCATGTGTGCATTTCCTGTTTGGGAGCTCGTGAGATAGGTTCTGTGGGTCTGAACTGCCTGTGGTGGTGTTTTCAGGAAGCCTGACCAGCCCTGGTTCCAATTTCCTCCCCTACAGTCTTCCACTACCAAGTAAAGATTCATTTTTCTGGGACTGAGAGTGATACACAGACCAACCAGGCCTTCGAGATCTCTCTGTATGGCACTGTGGCTGAGAGTGAGAACATCCCCTTCACCCTGTGAGTAGCCTGGGGAGGTACCTCTTTCCTGTGGGATGGTCATGGCGTTGCTTCTTGCCGTAGCTGTAGGTCTGAGAAACAGAGGCAGGAGTCACACCTGCCACAAGTCTCTAGCCTGAAATTGGAACTTCAGAACCAAAGTCTTGGCTCTATTTTGTATTGAAAATATAATTTTCCAATTAGCTATTTTATATTCATTTATGATCCATTTTTCTTTTCTTTGATCATTTTACAGCTGCTTACTTCTTTTATACAAAGAAATGCAACAAAAACAATAAAATTCCCTCAAAAGCTTTGACATTAAAAAAAAAAAGAACACTAGAAATAGCAAACTACTTTATAGATGCTAAAATAATAGAGTAGAAGATAGAAAAACTAGGACAAAGTGTTACCCTTACTCTTGGTCAAAGAAATACAAGATGAAGGCAACTTTCCCATATCCTTTGATAATTCCTAAATGAACGAATCTTCTGAAGTTCACAGTGCTGATGAGTTTGAATGAGCACAAACCCTCACTGGGTGTATCGTTCATTGCTAGAACATTCTAGGGAAGGAAACAGCAAGGGAGTAACTTTCTATAACTGTAAAATGTAATTGTAAGTAGTGCAATAACCTTTTTTTAGTTTTTATTCTATTTTATATTTTTAGTTTATTTATCCTAAAAAGAGTCAACAGAAACTTTAAAAATTGTTAAAAGGATAACACACTGATTCCAGTGGCACACATGATCGTGTAAATTAGAAACTAAATATCCAGCATGGTGTCTATGTAAGTGAATTGTGGTTTATTGACTCAGTAAGATCAATCTACCCTTTAGCAATTGTAATTATAGAAACCAAATTAAACCATGGCAAAAAGCAGAAGATAAGAGGAAGAGAACAAAGAAAACTAGAGAATTGCCTGTGTACTATGATTGTAACCAAGTAAAATACGTTCACATATCAATTCCAGTTGAAAAGGAATATACGAAAATGTCAATCAATGACCGGCTAATGAATTTTTTCCTCTTAAGAATTGTAGATAGTTCATATTATCAGGATGAGTGCTGGTATAGATCGAAAGGGATGTAGACAGCTTTAAAAATACACTAAATGCCTTCGACACTCAGCATGAGTATTTCATTGGACATTTTTTGCATTTCTAAAATTTTGCCCGAACAATAAAGCCATTTACAATTTGGGAAGAGAACAAAGCTGAGAGAGAAAACTGGTTTCCAGAACTAACCAAATTTGTTGAATTTTTGTTCAGGGCTGAAGTTTCCACAAATAAGACATACTCCTTCCTGATCTACACGGAGGTGGATATTGGAGAGCTCCTAATGATGAAGCTCAAGTGGAACAGTGATTCCTACTTTAGCTGGTCAGACTGGTGGAGCACCCCGGGCTTTGCTATTGAGAGGATCAGAGTGAAAGCAGGAGAGACTCAAAAAAAGTAATTAAATTGCCTCCCTCACCCTCCGCCTGTGTCAATTCCCACTCCCCCTAATGGCATTACCTGGTGACAGTATCTCAGGAGCCTACAATTTTCACTGAAGTGAAACTTTAGTAAAGCATATCTTTCGTCCTATATGCCTAGTAACTATACCTAGGATGTTTTGGGAGTATTCTTTTGTTATTACATTGGGGATGTAGTGCAGGTTCAGTATCCCTTATGCATGGGACCAAAAGTATCTTGGATTTTGGACTTTTTCTGATTTTGAAATATTTGCATACCCATAATTAGATATCCTGGAGATATCTAAATTCCAAATTCACTTATGTCTCATATACACCTTATATACTTATAGGCTGAAGGTAATTTTATCTAGTTTTTTTAGTGCACTTGGATTTTGATGACAACCCATCACATGAGGTCACTTGTAGAATTTCCTACTATGGCATCATTTATTTAGTTATTTTTTTTGGTACTGGGGATTGAACTCAGGTGTACTCGACCACTGAGCCACATCCCCAGCCCTATTTTGTATTTTATGTAGAGACAGGGTCTCACTGAGTTGCTTAGCACCTCGCCATTGCTGAGGCTGGCTTTGAACTCACGATTATCCTGTCTCAGCCTCCCTAAGTGCTGGGATTATAGGCGTGTGCCACCACACCTGGCTCCACTATGGCATCATTTTGGATTTTGGATTTCAGATTTTTGGGTTAGGAATGTTCAACTTGTGGTATTTGGCATTTCAAGTAAGGAAAACATAGCCCTGAGTTGTTCATAGTTATTTGGAGTGACAGCTGGGATCAGAAGTCTGAAATCTCAGCATTGGTTCAGTACTATTTCTTGCAAGCATAAAATAAGGCGCAACCCCTGGAGATGTTTCTTTGACATTCAAAGATTAACACCAATCTCTCCAAGAAGGATGGGATTCCAAGGTTATCTCATCCTGTTTCCTCAACTGCACTCCACATTTATGGTTGTAAGACTTCCACAAAATGGGTTGCATAGACAGCCCTGTGGGACTTAAAAATTTTATACTACATGTGTAGGGATTTTGCAAAATAGTCATAATAGTGTAAAAACAACTCTTTAAATTAGAATTGAGAGATTATTTCTCTTTCATCATCTGCTTTTATACCATAAAATATGCTATGGATGGAAAAGCTATGAAGAACCTTCATTTCTCCATCAGGGCCAGTGGAGAGCCTGTTCCCTAATTTCCTAACACGGATGCTAAGAGGTGGTGAAGCTGACCTTGTGCCATCTCTTGGTGAAAGCCTTGTGGCTTTAAAGCTGCACTAAACTATATCTAGATTGATACACTAGCTCATTTGCTGAACACTGGGTTGGGCCCTCCGATAACCTTGATTCATATGTGCCCTGAGTGGTAAAATTATTGAAAGTACTGACACAATGATCTGCATGATCATGTAGGATGTGAACAGTCCTTCCTGAACAGCGCGTTTCTGAGCAGCCGTTCTTATTGTCTACACAGTGTGTTCACATCCATTTTCTTCCACAGGGTGATCTTCTGTTCCAGGGAGAAAGTGGCTCATCTGCGGAAGGGGAAGGGATCCGCAGTATTTGTGAAATGTCATGACAAGTCTCTCAAGAAGTCTGGCTGGTGAGCATCTTGGACCAAGCTCTCAGCTGCGTGCGCTGCTCTTTTGCCGTAGCTAGTGGCCTGCACTGTCCCGTGGTCAGAACCTCAGGCCATCTCTCTAGCCCTTCTGCTTATGTATCCTATGGGTCCATTTGTTTTTTGCATTACTGCTTCTTCTTCCTTCTTTCTGTTTTCTTTTTTTCTCCCTCCAGTTCTGACCTTAGTCCCATGTGCACAATTTAGGATTTATTTTACTTTATTTTAGCCAAACTACCCCCCGAATCAACTGCTTTTTCTGCTCTTCCTTCTCTGCAGCCCTCACAGGTGCTGTATGCAGAGCAGGTACTAGAGGCTGAATGGTTGCCTGTGTCCTGTGGGTGCAGTTCTCCCCAGGATATATCCAAGGAAGAAAATGTCTCGTCACATCAGTGGCCACATAGTCTGCTTTTCCAAGAATCAAAGGGGAATGTCTAGCACCCTCCTCAAAGCCCTCAAAGACAGGAGCTAATGGGATGAGAGTGTGGAGATTCCCTTCCTTTCTATCTCAAAAAAACTACTGGCTCTTTCCTTCCTGACCTTTAAGGCTAATCCACACGGCAGCTGTCAGCAGAATCTTTCCAGAACGTCAGTGCTAAGTGGGGACCAAGCATGTGACCCTCCCCACCCATGCCAGCTCTCGGGATCTGCCATTTTCATTCCTGCCCTGGCTGCCCTGCCAGATGCCAAGTGCTAATGGCTCACACTTAAAAAGGGGAGGAATACTAGATCATGTCACACAAGCCAGGGACACAAGAAACAATGGTAAAGGCCGGTCACCGCGTCATGGGAAAATAGAAAAAACAACTGGCTTTGGTTAGTCCTCTTTTCCCAGTTAGGCTTGTAGACAAAAGTGCGGAATAAGAATGGCCTCTTCAGAAAAAGTCTATTGAAGACCCTGTGTGGAACATCTGTATCATTTTAAACTTCTACTTTATCATTTATACATGCTCGCTATGAATAGATTAGGAGAAGTAGACAAAAAGAAAATCGCTGTGACCCTATCACCCACTGACAGCCTCAATTAACATATTGATTTATGTCCTTGCACACTTTGTAGATATCTATTATTTATCTATTTTTCATGTTTTATAAGGAATTATGGCATACACATTTTGAGTGACTGAGTCCATCTGGATCAAAAACACAGATGGAAAGACACTCCAGATGAAATGGAGGACAGTTGCTCGTTCTGAGCCTGGCTGAACAGCTCCTTTCTTTCTTTTTTTTTTCTTGTGATGCTGGGGATCAAACCCAGAGCCTTGTGCATGCAAGGCAAGCACTCCAACAACTGAGCTATATCCCCAGCCCAGAATACTTCCATTCTTAACCAGGGGAGGCTTTTCTAGTGATGGGCTCATTGCTCCATTTCTACTCCTCACACATGAGGGAAACTTTACAGTTGTTCTATGCTTAGAAAGGGCCTCTGCCCTGAAGTTTTATACATATGCACATTTGTGTTACGAACAACGCACACACACACACACACACAGATACATTCGCCCCAAATCGTCTGCATTTTTAAATCTACTTGGAAATATGAAAATGAAGTCCCCAATCAGGAAATGACTCCAGTCATTTATAAAGTACTTCTGGCCATGCTATGTATAGGTGACAAGAATTTATTTGAGGAAGTCTAACAATACATTTTTTTTTGTCTGATCATTGGATTACTGAAACAACAGATATTTAGGCAGGATTTTTTTTTCCTTTTAATAGATCTTAACTTTAGGAGGTAATTATGAATCAGACTAATGATCTTCTGCAGTTTATTTCCTCCATGATTAAAATCAATCAACCAAACAAAAGGCTCTTTTTAGCATCCTCTGTTAACTCTTCAGAAGGCTCTGATCAGAGGAAAAGAACGAAACAGGTTTTCCATTGGATAAATTTTGGAAGCAAGAAAACTTCCTAACTTTTGAAATCATTTGGCTCAGGCAACTGGAAATGATACTCCTTATTGGGACTTAGCTAAATAGACATTACAGTGTCTGTTAGTCCCAGGAGCCTCAGCTGTTTCTGATCTTTTATCTACATCTCCCAGAGGCTTATCCTCACATCCTTTGTTCTGAATTTCCAGTACAATACTTTTTTCTCTTAAATGATGGAGAGGGGTCAAGAAGGGTTTGTAAATTACTAAGCAGATAATAAATCACCTTTCTTCCTCTATTTTTTTCTTAGACACTGGAAAAGTCCACAGAAAGAAGAACACATGAATCCTGTGAAGAATGAAGTAAATTCTACAAAAGATGCCCAGTGCTTTTGGGTGTTTAAGAGTCGGCTTGTCCTGAGTATTAATCCCAGTTATATCCTTGTTAGTTCAATTAGGAAACAGTCTCAAATACTAAAAAAAGTGGCTAATTGAATTTGAGGCCAAATTGCACATTCTGCAGCATTAAGACACAGCACATGTGAAAAGCACTGTATTCTGTCCTCTGAGAAAGAGCAATTGTTTGTGCGTATCGTAAGATAAGGCTCCTTCATGTGGTGCTTTGGCCGTAGTCTAAAATTAGTTAGAACCTATTTTAATTAGAATTCTGGATTTGTATGGACTGAGGCCTTCTCAAAGTTTTCTCCAAGTCTGAATATAGAAAATGGTTCCCTGTGGCATGAGTCAGATCTGTTTATTTAGCAGTCAAAACACCTGATGTTTTGGAATAGTTCTCTTGCCATTGGGATGTGGCTCAGGAATTAGCCAGGGACATGTGACTTGGAGAGGAACAGAGAATGGGGCCGATAAAGTCTTCCATCATGACAAAGCTATAAGTGAAAGATACAAACTTCAGATCCATTAATTCTTATTAGATTTTTACATTTTATTGCTTAATCTCTTCCTTTTTTTCTTCATATTAATATTATGTTTTTCCAATGTTCTCCAAAAATAAGCCTACAATCCTCAGCTGACACATAATTTGGTGCAGAAAGAAAACAATACCATGATTTTATTATCACATTTTCCACATTATTTTCCTCAGTTGGAAATCATTTCCTATCTGATGGTTGCTATTGAGATTCAGGCTCATCTCAGTCATGACTCAGTCACACTTGAAGCATGAAAAACTTTCATTTCTGGCTTAGATATGTTAAAATTCAAATTTTGTGTCATGTGAACTACAAATTTTAAACAAGGATTGTTTTTCCTAAGTATCCAAAGGTGGAAAAGTTGCCAGGTTATATGCATAAGCAGTACTTATAAACCATTGCATGCAAGAAAGAATATCCTTGATTGCTATCACTATACAAAGTGCCAGGAGGGTTGTTTTCGTTGTTTTTAACAGCTAATCAAGAGTGAGTGAACAATTATTTATGAACTAGATCTCATATCTTCTGAATGCTTTTTCGTATATTAATATAAAATGATTAAGAAGTCAGATATGTTGGAGGCTATTGCTGGGAACCCAAACTGTGAAAGTATGTAGGTATCTGAACACATGCCTAAAAAGCTCCACCTGTGTGTTTTGTCATGCAGTGTGATTTGGAAGGTGAACAGTCTAGGGAGGTATTGGAACATGTTTGAGTAGAAATAGTTCCAGATGTGCCAGAATGTCAGCCCTCTATTGAAGATACTGTGCCTATAGAATGTAGGAAAAATGTTGTGATTGACTACATCAGGCTTGGCATGAATTCTCTCTAACAATAAAATGATGTATGATTTGTCATTGGCATCCCCCTTTATTGCTAATTCATTGATTTTTCTGGATTTGGGTTTTGATCAAGGGTGCGTAAACTTAAAAGACTCATCAAATCAGAGCATGGCTTAGAACTCTACTTCTAAAGACTTGGCTATATATATATACACATATATATATAAATGATGCTTTGCTTTTAAATTTTATTTATAAGCTGTAAATATACGTGTGGATGTGTACAGGAGCTTGTACATATTGCAAATGTCATTGTGGCTTCCTGCATTTATAGATTTATAGATGTGTGGTGCTAACTTTGTACGTGTCTGATCAGTGATGGTCTCACTGACCCAACTCACTCTTATAAAATAATACAATGAAATGGGCTTCAAAAACAAAAAGGAAAAAAACTTTTAACTATGTGAAGAAATGGAATCTGCTTTTAATAAAATTGACAAAATTTTATTTTAACACTAAGTCATTATGTTGTATCATTTAGAGAAGATTCATTCAGCAAATTTCAACTGAGCAACTACTATACTTAGTAAGTAATATAGCTTCTAAGAATTACAGTACACATTTTTGCACATCCGTGTGTACAGAGTACATAAGCTGTAGATATCCTTTAAACTAAATGTAGAGGAAAAGGATGCAGATTTTTTTCCTGAATAAAATACCCAGGGCTTCCCTTGCCTGCTTTATCATAAGAAAAGTGTTAGATTCATATAAAATATCTTTGACCACTTTCTGAGATATAGTGTATCTACTTCTGGGGTCTCATTGTTAGCCACAATACAAGCAGAACTTGTGCAATAAGATGAACTATTTGAGAAGGGTGGGTACATTTTTATATTGGGTCACCTTGGTCATTAAAAAGAAGTAGCATACAGTCCATCCATGAAACTAAGCAGGAATTGCTTCTTTGTTAAGTGAGGAAGAATTTGGCTAAGAAAAGCAGTTGTTTCCTCAGCCACTGACCCAAACTCTTATTGTTAGCCAGGGTAGGGTCTTCAGGAGCGGGTGTCCTCCCTGACAGCAGGGACTCCCCAGTCCCTGCTTTGCCACACTGTCCATCCATGTCTGTTGATCTAATCAAAAAGGACAGTTAGAAGGTTGCTGAGCATGTTGAGCCTGTGTGCAGTGCTGAGAGGCTTGTAAAATGGTGTGGCCACTCAGAAAACGTGGGACAGCTTTTTGAAAAGTTATGCATAGGGTTTAATCCGTATGACCCAGCAGTTCCGCTGCTAAGTATAAATCCAAGAGAAATGAAAACGTGTCCACTAAGATCACTACACAAACGTTCATAGCAGCATTACTCCTAGGAGCCCCAACGTGAAGAATCCAAATGCCCATCAAGTAGTGAAGAGAGAAAATGTGACATATTCATACAGTAGATAGTATTTGGAATAAAAAGAACAAACAGCTTCATGTGCCCCAACACGAATGCACCTCAAAACGTTTTGCTATGTGAGAAGAAGTCAGATGCAAAAGATGACACATCGTGTGGCTCCATTTATATGACATTTCCAGAAAAGGCAACTTGAAGAGACCTATAGCTGAGTGGTTGCCCAAGGCTGGGAGTTGGAACAACTGAATACAAATGGACTTGAAGGATCTGTGGAGAATGACGGGAATTAGGTTGCAGGGATGTTTGCACAACTCTGTAAATTTACTGAAAATTACTAGGTTGTACATTTTCATGTGCAGTAGGTGAAGTTTATAGAATGCACAGTGTATCTCAGCAAGGCTCTTAAAAAAAAATGCCAGCATAGGGATGGGTGTGGTGGCACACACCTGTAAGACCAGCAACTTGGGAGGCTGAGGCAGGAGGATCACAAATTCAAGTTCAGTGTCAGGAACTTAGCGAGACTCTGTCTCAAAATAATAATAATAATAATAATAATAATAATAATAATAATAATAATGGCTGAGGATGTGGCTCAGTGGCAAAGTACCCCTGGGTTCAATCCCTAGTATCAAAAAATCAAAGCAAAACAAAACACACACACACACAATGCAACCACATAGTCCTGTGGGAACAGACACAGCCAAGAGCTATAGCACCCTCTTGCCTTCAACAAGAGGTCTCTGCAGGGATTGTCCACCATCTCTCACTCCAGGCTCACCTATCCCAGGGGTCCAGCACACCACAGTTTGCCACAAGTGAATGTTGTCATAATCTTACTCTATTTAAAATGTCACTCAGACTGTAGGCCCATTTGTGGGGCACTTCTTTTATTTTAGAAAGGTAATTAATCACACAGATAATTTTCCTCTGAATCTCCCTGGGAATGTTTTATTATCAAAATATCATCAAACATTTTTAGAAGTGGCAGTATTAGTATAAATAACCTAATAGAGCACTTTTTTAGTTGATATGATAAGCTCAGAGAGGGTAAATGACTCACCTGAGGTTACACAGTTAATAACGTGCACGAAACTGCAGTGGTCCTTACTAATTAATAATTCAATGTGTCCTACTTGGTTTATATCATCCTGCCTCTCAAACACATTATATACTATTTGCCTAGTTATGAGTTTGTTTTATATACAAAAATGACAGAATAAATTTACCATTAAAAGATAAGTAATTTGGTCTTCTACCAAGATAAAATGAATTTACAGCAATTTCATCTCAGCCCCTCTGTGACTAGTGACCCAGTATATGTGGGGTTGAGGCTTCTGACTGGGTGCCAACTGGCTTATCCCATCTCAGGTCTTTGTTCTGTTCTCTGTCCTAGACAGATGGCCCCTCTGTGGGTCTTGCATGTGTGTAGAGTAAGCGGGGTAGAGTAGTGACCAGCTGCCTCGCTGCCTCGACCACCCCTCCTGGTGTTCACCCTGTGTGCTTCTCCCACATGGATCCACGTGGCCAATAGCATGTGGCAGAAGCCATCATATCTTATTCCCAAAGTTAGGCTCTGAGGGCCTGCAGCTTCCTCTGTGGTCACTCTCTCAGGCTGTCTCTCTGTCTTAGGTCACTCCCTTGGGGAAGTCACCATGTGAGTGGCTCTATGGTGTAGAACTGGAGCCTCTGAGCTCACTCCAGCTCCACAAGGGAGCTTAAGGTAGAGGGAAGACCTCATCAACAGCTCAGGTGCAACCTCAGGAAAGACCCTGACACCTGGGAAACACCAAGATTCACAACCCACAAAAACTGTGAAATAATAAACGATGATTGTTTGCAGCTGCCAAATTTTGGGGCCACTTGTTACACAGCTATAACACTTGGTTTGCTTTATCTGACAGATGAGTCCTCCATTAAACATTTAGAAAAAGCATATTTTTTTTAATTCTAATTAGGTTTACATGGCAGCAGAATGCATTTTGATTCATTGTACACAAATGGAGCACTTCTCACTTCTCTGGTTGTACACAATATAGAGTCACACCATATGTATAGTCACACATGAACCTAGGGCATTGCTGTCCATCGCATTCTACCATCTTTCCTGCCCTCATGTCCCATCCCTTCCCTCCCTCTCCTTTGACCAAAGTTCCTCCATTCTTCCCATGCCCCCTCCCACATTATGGATCAGCAACCACTTATTAGAACATTCGGCCTTTGGTTTTGGGGGATTGGCTTACTTTGCTTAGCATGATGTTCTCCATTCACCTGCAAATGCCATAATTTTATTCTCTAGAAAAGCATATCTTGAAAAAAAATAACATCAGAGATGGGAACTTTTTTTAAGTGGATGACAGAAAAAACAAAATTGAGTCCAGTGAGCACAAATATACAGGCAAGGCTTTAACTAGGGCTTCAGCTGAAGGAACACAGTAGGGACAGAAAGGGGGACCAGGATGCTCCCCGAACAAAGGGACGTGCAAGTTTGTAGATTTTCTGGGGGGGGTTAGAGTTGTAATTTTCACTGGCCAGGGGAACAGTTCCAAAAGTTGTTTCTTCTTGCACAAGGCTCAGAACACTGGGCAGTCAGCTTGTGCTCTTGGAGTGATCACCAGCATTCTGTGTGTATGGTATGTGCACAGGTTCCTTCTGGGCCTTAGGATAGAGCTGGAGGACTGTGGGTGCTTGGACTGCTATACCTGAGGAATAAGCTTAAAGCAATGGAGAAGAAACACAGAATCTCCAACCAGCAATCAACATGTCTACACGCAGGGCTGAGTAGAATCTAACCCAAAAGTTAAGGCAAAAGGGGACGGATGTAATATGAAAATAGATTCCATTCCAGTCACCCACCAGACATCTGGGGTCCCAAGTGAAGAGTCAGTGTTCAGTAAAAGCAGCTTTTATGTCCCCAAAAAGTAACCTAGGCAACCATTATTATCATCATAACCCACACATCAGATAAGAAATGTGATCTGTGAAAAACACAACACCCCAAAACCAAATAACCCCATTAATAAATGGACAAATGAACTAAACAGACTCTTCTGAAAAAAAGAAATACAAATGGTCAACAAATGCATGAAAAGATGTTTGACATCATTA
Organism: Geosciurus inauris; assembly: GCA_004024805.1. Lineage (NCBI taxonomy): Eukaryota > Metazoa > Chordata > Mammalia > Rodentia > Sciuridae > Geosciurus > Geosciurus inauris. The sequence continues at coordinate 220,680 of PVHX01000894.1, read as the reverse complement.
GCAATTAGGGAAATGCAAATCAAAATTACATTGAGATTTCATCTCACTCCAGTCAGAATGGCAGCCGTCAAGAGTATGAACAATATGGTGGTCTAGCTCACTGGTAGAGTGCTTATCCTGGGTTCAATCCCCAGCTCTGCAGCAACAACAACAACAACAGAACAATAATAAATTCTGGAGAGGATGTGGAGAAAAGGAACATTTTATACACTGTATGTGGGATCATAAATTAGTACAACTACTATAGAAATCAGTATGGAAGATCCTCAAAAGACTAGGCATGGAACCACCATATGACTCAGCTATACCACTCCTTGGTATTTATCCTGAAGTGTTAAAGTCATCATACTACAGTGATACATGCATATCCATATTTATAGCAGCACAATTCACAATAGCCAATCTATCAAACCAGTCTAGGTGTCCATCAATGGGAACAGACAAAGGAGATATACACACAATGGAGTTTTATTCAGCAATAAGTAAAAATGAAATTATGTCATTTGCAGGAAAATAAGTGGAACTTGAGGACATTAAGTTAAGTGAAATAAGTCAAACGCAGAAGGTCAAGGGTAATACTTTTTCTCTCATATGCAGAAGTTAGAGAAGAAAAGGAAGAAAAAGGTTGGTGAGGGGGTCTCATGAAAATCAAAGGGAGGCCAGTAGAGGAAAGGGAACAGGGAGGAAGTGAAAGGCAGGGAGGGAGGGGGAAGTGCTGGGGAGTGATACTGGCGAAGTTATAGTGTCATATTGTGTGCATGTAAGAATATGTAACAACAAATCTCATCATGCATGCCACTATAACACACCAACTAAAGATAATGCAAAGAAAAAACGTCATCTACAGCACAATTTGTGGGGAACTAATAATGCATTGCCCAGCTGTGTGACCTCCAAAATTAGTGATTTTAAGTTGACTAAAAATAAGTGAAGCAGGAGAGTTTATTTAGGTTTTTCCCTGGTAACAATTTCAAGTTGGGCAAGCACTCTGTTTCTGTGGTTTTATCAGGATCTCACAATGGGTCTGCTGGAAAAGGCACAGGGTAGAGAAGCCACATGCTGTGCTGCCAAGGGGAGCCGTTCATTGTGCCCAGGGGGTTGTTTCATTGTCCTAGTCTTTGTCCCACTATGGGGGTCCCTGAGTACCTCACCAGGGAAGGCAACAGTTTGAAGATGCCCCTTTGTTTCTGTACCTTTCCGTGGGTTAATATGGATAATCAGTTCTATGGTTTTTATTTTTGCAGCTGCTTCATTTTTGTTTTTATAAGTAGTACACTTGGTCTACAGAATTTATTTGTGAAGAGTTGGTCAGATTTGCAGCCAGGTGAGATTTGGGGCTAAGAACAGCAAAACTAAATTCCTTCCCAAAGCTTTGCCATCCCGAAATCTGGTATACCTTCCATATCTCATGAGCATGTGCGGTTGGATGTTTCCTGTGTTGGAGCTGGCTCTTGGGCCCCTGCCGTGTCGTTGAGAGTCCCTAGGTGGTCTCTCTTCTCCAGTCAGTCGTGTTGTTAGGTCCTTGAAAGCAGGGGCTGGGAGCTTTCTGAAGAAGCAGGGGAGTCTTCGTGGAGATCTCTGCATGCAGGACTAGGTAAAGGGACAGAAATGTCAGTGAGCATCACCTCATGAATGCTAGCCATGTATAGTGAATGCCATCCATGGTCCAGGCACTCTACTTCACAGGGTAAACTGTCCTGCTTAGTGAGGTTGACTCAGAGATCAGGGGGATCATGCAGAGGAAAGTTGAGCTGGACCTCAGGCTCTGGGCTCCCTAGAAACTTGGAAGGTTTGAGGTGTGAAGGAAGGAAGTGGGAAGAGAGCAACTTGAATATTCCTGTACTGACAGGTGGCTTTTCCCGTGTTACATACATACTTCCATGGTACTGGCCTCTGTGCTGCTAAACAAATCACAGCAGGTGCCCCCTGCCACGCCCAGGATGGGGTGGACTCAGGCACTGATGTCTAGACTTCCTGGGATGCAGAATAGCTTAATGTTGGCTTGGTTTCACAGCCTGCACCTTCTTCCCTTAAAGTATTATGTGTTGTATTTTTTGTTGTTATTATTTTGTTCTTCATATGGTGCCAGAGATGGAACCCAGGACCTTGCACATGCTAAGTATGTGCCTTTGCACTCAGCGACACCCACAGCCCTGGGTTGTATATTTTGTTTCCCTACTTACCTTGATCTAAAATAAATATGATTTTATGGGTGTAGGATTTAGCTCAGTGGCAGAGTGCCTGTTAAGATGTGCAAGGCCCTAGCACAGCAAAAAATAAAAAATAAATAAAAATCCGTAATGATCTCTTAAGCTATTTAGAGACAATGAAGGCTCTAATGTTCTAGACATGGCTTCTGTTTTGTTCAATAGAGAAAGACTTTGGAACTCATATTTCTATAGCCTGATGACACCATCCAACAAGGTATTGTTATCAGCACTTCAACCTACCAACGACCCACCTGATAGCAACCAATCCATACCCACTGAATGTAAAAATCCCAGTGTTCGTGCCTGGATGTTCTTGTTGCCACTCTGCAAACTTCTTGGGAAGTCCAGATCCGGGATGCTGAAACTTGGTTGAAGCTTGTAAAGCATCCCCAAAGTAGGGCTTCAACAGAAACAAACTAAAAAAACTTTCCAATTAATCTTCAGTCTTCTCATCAGAAAGTATGTTGTAATAAGCCTTGGAATGGAAAGCTGTCCTCCCTAGATAACAGTTGGCTTTGTCTTTGGAAAGGCTTTAGGAGCAGGCTGCCCTGAGCTGTGCCTCTGAAGTTCCTTACTGGGTCTCTACATCTCAGCAAAAGTCAGAGTTTGGACTCAGATCCAGACCTTTTGATTCCGGATTTTATCTAAACTCTCCCACTGCCTTTGAGGAAGTGTTCAGGCCTGGAGGTGATTGCAGCTGGGGACTGAGGCCGTGAGCACACACTTGCAGCCAGGAGGAGAGTCTAGGTATTTGGTGCTGTGTGCAGAGTCAGCCAAGGGCATGGTGAGCATTGCTCCAGGTTCATTAAAATTCCCTTCCTAAAAATTAGAACAAATCCAAGGGGTTAAAGTGAAAACAGGAGCCAAGGTTTGAAGATAAACTAGAAAAATATGCTAGATTTAGAAATGCTGAGAAAGATCTAAATAAGGCAGATCATTTCCATGTACTTCTCCTGAGATTATGCTGCTTTCCACTAAGGAAACCAAAGAGGTGGGACTTGTTATTTCCATTTCTTTCCATTTCAATTAGAGACAATCACTTAGAATGACAGAGTCTAACTGTCCACATGCCCAAACTCTTAGTGGCATGGAGTTTATTGGTTCTTTGTATCTTTTTTCTAGGCCCTTTTCAAGTTAAGTGAGACTTGAGTCCAAGACCTTGATGGATTGAAAAAGCAACAAATTAACAAAGTCAGCTGATTTTATAAAAAAAAAAAATCCTCAAAAGTACTATACAGTAGGCAAGCATAACTTATGTAGAAAACAATCCGGAGGTGTATTTATGGAGAGTGATTTTTGAGCTAACAAGTTACCAACATGTGGATAATCTTATGTCTTTTTTTACCTGGCCTGACAGGAGATACCAACTCATCATTGTTAGGACCAATCATAAGAGTTTGAACTCAGCCAACTGCCAAATGGTGAATCTAAAGAATCCAGTGAAAATACATGGTACATAATGGGAAAGAAAAATAGTAACCTTTTCCTCACCCATCACAAGGTTCATGGCTGAGGCACCTATAACAGAAGATCAATCAACACATCAAGAAAAGCATACAAATTTATTTAATGCAAGCGTTATCTGACATGGGAGTCTTCAAAACAAAGACCTGAAGAAATGGGACAATGCACATTTCTATGCTTAGGCTTCATGAAAGTGCTCAGCCATGGAGAAGTGTGATTGAACGGAGGTTGGAACCAATGGAACAAACTGGAAGGAACTTAACAGGGCCTGTGTGTTCTGATACTTCTTGGTTTCTTGGCTTTTCTGAGGATAAGAAGATCCCTTTCCTCCATGTCTAGTGAGGCACCTCTGGAGTGAGAGTCTCATGGACCACTTCAGGGAAAGGTCAGCTGCTATCATGGGTTGGGGAAAAGGTTGAAGAATTCTTTCAAAGTTTTGGAAAGAGTGGTTTCTTATTCTTGTTTCTGCTGTTTTCTCAAAAGTCAAGGTGTTCCTTATTTGGGAGATAGTGAGTCCTAGATATTATCATATCAATACTCCTCAAAAAAAAAAAAAAAAAAAAGAAGTAGAGAAAGAAAGGAAAAAGGGAAAAGATGATGAGAAGGAAGGAAAAACATTGGTTGTATAGTTGTATAAGTCAATTGTATTCCTTCACTGAAAAACATCCTTGGCATTTGGCCTTTGGAATTTAAAATATTTATTGGAGGTTTTAGAGGACCACAGTTACTTAGTTTTAGATTCCAAATGTGTCCCAAATAACTCATTTGCATGCATTTGAACCTCCAAGGATAGTTAAAAGAATGTGATGGGGGCTTTGGCAAAGACACACCTGGATTTAAATTAAATGTCCATCACCTGGTACTTATGCCATTTATTTAACCTCCCTTTCAGTTTTCTCGTTCATAAAATCAGGGTTCAGAAGAACGAATGACCATTATGAAGCACATTTAACATCCTACTCCAGGGACTGAAATTTGTTTACCAGAGATTCATTAACAAATTCATACCATAGACTTTGCCCCTCCCCACACACACCAAAAAAGTCTTTATAGACTCCATTTCTAATCAAAACGGAGTAATCCTTGTTGAACAAGGAAACAATAAAAAGAAACAGAATGCATGAAACAATGACTTACAAGACTAGAGTTTAGCCAATAAAGGACTGTGTGATCTTTGAGAGAAAGGTATAAGCCTTTCCATTATCTGGATTAGTATCTAGGGAGTTTGCAAGCTGCAGGGCAGGCCAGGGAGCCCTGGTGCAGCCCAGCAGGCTGAGATGGAAACAGGAGCTGAGTGTCCAGGGAGGTACAGCATGTGGAACTACATAAAAGGAGTAGCAGAAATGGTACTTTTGCCTCACTCAGAACCTAAAATTGTCTTTTTTCTCACTGACTACAAAACCTCATGATTAATGAAATTCCAGACACAGCATACAACAAGCAGGACTTTACCTCAATAGTGCAACAATATTAGCTCTAAAGTAAATGCTGAAGAAAATTTATAAGAATTTTAAGTACCTACACAGATAAAGTTCACAATATATCCAATAAATTACAAGGAATGCAAAAAGCAGAAAAATATGATACATAGTTAGGAAAAAATGGAATGAAAACAAACCTAGAAATATCACAGATGATATAAGTAGACATTTAAATCACCTTAATGACTGTTGTACGAGATACAATTAAGCATATTAAATAGAAACATAGAACTTATTTTTTTAAAAATAATCAGTCTTCTAGAGATGAAAACTAGAGTGTCTAAGATGGAAAATAAAGTGGATGGAATAGTGGCAATCTAGGCATTACAAAATAATAGCTTAATGGACTGGGAGACATGACCAGTGAGAGAGTAAAGGTACAAAAAAAAAGCGAGAGAGTAAAAGTACAAAAACAAAGTATCAGTGAATCATGAAATAATCTGAAGTGGCCTATTATATGTGTAATTGAACGGAGGAGGCAATTTTGAAGAACAGAAAAAATACATAGCCACAAAGAATGGTGGAAACATTTTTAAATCTGATGGAAATTACAGATCAGAGAAACCCAATAAAACCCAGGTATAAGAAAATTATACCATGGCATATCATATTTGAAGTGCTCAAAACCAGTAAGGTAGAAAATCTAAAAGCAATAAGAGAAAGATGGAAAAGAATTCATGTAAGCAATGGCATTAAAGTGCTCAAAGAAAAAGATGCCACCTGGAATTTTATAACCAGTTGAAATACCTCTCAAAAACCAAAGATGAAAAGACTTTTTCAGACAAAAATAAATGGAAACAATTTGTCTTTTGTGGATGCACAAGACAAAAATTATTACTGAAATGTTGAATGTCTCTTAAGGTCTTTAATGACATAATGAAAACTGCTGGAAATGGTAACTGTGATGGTCTGAATATGGATAATGTTCCCCAAGGGTCCATATATTAAAGGCTAGGTCTCCAGGATGGTACTATTTGGAGGTGTTGAGGACCTTTTGGGGGTGTGTCCTTAGGGGAGGTCCTTAGGTCATTAGAAATGTGGCATCAAAAGATATTGTGAGAGGCTGGCTGCCTCTTCTTCCTGCCTCTTTCTTTGCCATACAGGGGATTGAATCCAGGGATTCTCCTCCACTGAGCTACATCCCCAGTCTTTTTTATCTTTTACTTTGAGACAGGGTCTTGTTAAATTTCCTTGAGTGGCCTCAGACTTGTGATCCTCCTGCCTCAGCCTCCTGAGTAGCTGGGATCACAGGCATGTGCCAATGCTCCCAGCTTTTTACATATATATTGATTTTGCTTCCTGGATTGTGATGTAAGCAGTTTGCTCTGCTCCATGCTCCCCTCTATTGACATTGCTACCTGATGTCCTCCCCTACGCCTCATTAGCAAATGTTCCAACTATCTATTGTTATATAACAAATCACCTCAAAGCTTAGTTGAAACAATTTATTATTATCTCTTTTAGTACTTGGGACTGACTGGACTGAGCTGTTCTCCACTGGGGTCTTCCAATGCGGTGCCATCCAGATGTCAGCAGTGGTTGCAGTCTTCCAACCTCTCACCTGCTGGAGGTCCAAGATGGCTCACTCATGGTTGATGGTTGATGCTGCCTGTTGGCTGGGAGCTCAGCTAGGCTTTGTACCAGAATGCCAGCATAGGATCTTTCCATGTAGTTTGAACTTCCTCCTTCACCAGTTCTGGGTTCCAAAGGGAAATGACCTAACAGGCAGAAAGCAGAAGCTATCAAGCCAGCTAAGGGCTGCACCCCAAACTGGCACAGGGTCATTTGTGTCTTATTCTATTAGTAGAACCAACATCAAGGAGGCCCACATATACTCAAAAGATTAGATTCCAACTCTTGATTGGGTTGGCAAGGAAACACTACACATGTGGAAAGGGAGAGATATTGTGACCATCTTTGGAAAATAGAATCTGTCACAGCGTGGCTATTGAAATCAGTGAGGATAACGAGAGGACTAGAGCTGGAGGGAGAGAGAGAGTGGTCCAGATGTTAAAATAATGATCAGGAGAACACTCAGAGACCTACTGATGTCTACAAAGAGGAAAACAAAACAAAATAGTTCATTGACAAAGTGTCAACCAGCTAAGGATTTAAGGGAGGAGAAAGAAACAATGGTCTAAAAATGGCAAAGAGGATCAAACAGGCTCTTTATCTCACTCTCAGGACAAGAAATACAGAGAAAATAAGATAGCTACTGTTGAAGAGGGAAGCTGGAAAGATTGTACTCCAGGGACCAAGTCTCAGAGCAAGAAGATAGAGGTTATGTTCTCACAAGAGACTGAGTAGTTGATGGATTTTACTGATGATGAATAAAATACTCCAGGGAGCTGTGGAAGGAAGTGAGGGTTGAGGAAGGGTCGGAAATGAGGTCAGATTGGGGAATATACAGATTGTTAAGGAGGTGAAAACCAGGAGACAACTTGGGTAACTCAGGTTCCTTTGGTGGGCATGATGGAATTAAAGCATGGTGGTCTCTAAGACAGACTGCTGCTTTGAAGCTGTGAGTATTGGGTGCAGGATAAGGTGTTCTTCCCAAATCAAAAGGAGGTTGGTAAGATCCCTCTTCCAGTATGGATGCTGTCAGCCCTAAGAGTAGGGACATCTCTGCAAGAAAAAAGTTGATCTTTACTATATGCATGGGTAAACATTAACTTCTTGTTTTCTTTCCATCTGCTTAGTTTTTAATATCTTATTGAGGAATAATTTAAATACAATAAACTACCTATCTGACATGCATAATTTAATAAGTCATGTGCTAGTGAAACCATCAATACAGTTAAGATAACGAACATGGCAACCACTCTCAGAGGTTTTCCTGGTCCCTTAAAATTGACTTCATGAGTATAAAATTTTTTTATGTGTTAAATAAATCCATGAGTAAATGGTGACTCTTATGAATGAATAAATACTTCTAAACTCTGACCAAAAGCATAAAAAATGAAAATTTGTCTTCACTCTATGTCTCTACTTCTATAGGTTTCTATAAATAGTAAGTACAATCAAACTTGATGGGTATGCTCATTTTTCCCAGGAACAGAATGTGTAGGATGTTCTAAAAATACATTCTATGATTCATTAAAATGAATGTCTTAAGAATGTAACAAACATGAATATTATTAGCTCTAGGAAGAATTTTTTCCTATTTTCCTAAGGAGACAAAAAGGAACTGAGATATTGACCAAAACATGTCATTAGGAAAGAGTGAGTGAGTGGAACTGAGGTTTAAAAAAAGAAGTAATAAAAGCAGAAGTTAGAAAGAAGGAAGGAAGATATTTATGGCATGATGCTATGTCATTTTAATAGCTTAATATTTTTTAACTTTCTTTGACCACTGTATGGGCCAACATCGTGTGAGATGGTGTCATTCCTTGAGGATGATGGTAGCACCCGTTAAATAAAGAGTTGGTTGAAGTGCTTAGGTAATATTGTGAACTCAGCACTTTGCTATTTAAGAAAGGGCAAGAAAATTAAAAAGTAAGCTCTTCATGCCTCCAGGTTGGAGGTGAGCCTCGGCTATAATATGAGGCCCTGGGACTCCTTTGCTACCACATGTGATTTGGTTAAATGTCAGTGATGAAGGCTCCCTTAGAGGTAGGCAGCATACTATCTGAGACGAAGCCACTAATTATTTCAAGATGACTATGTGTCCAAAGGTGTATTTTAACTCAAACACAACAGATAGCATCATCTTGCTTTTGTACCTTGGTTGCTCTGCTCACAGAGGGTAAAATGTGAGGAAGTGAGGCTGGTACCTTTAACCATACCAGTGAAAGAAGCACTCATGTTATGTGATATAATTTTAGCAAAGAAATGAATAGCAATCAGCTTGCTATTTTTATGCTTCTCCACCTGTAGACATCTTTGCACAAAGTGACTTGTCAAAGAAATGGATAAAATTACAGTGTTTCCTACATTTTTTCATAAGTCAGATTCCTAAAATTCCATTAGAAATACAAGTGGGAAAAAAATGTGACCATTTAAGATAAGCTGAAAATGGATTTTACACACACCAAAAACAAAGCTAAAAGATAACAGTTCCCCCCACCACCAAAGACTGATATATAAAAACCAAGTTCCTAAAAGTACATAAGAAAATCATACACACATGGAAAAAGGGCAAAAGGTGGGAACAGAAAAGCAAATATAAAATCTCCCTTAAGCATGTGAAAAAATTGTCATTGTCATAATAAGAGATGAGCCAAACTCACCTGAATACTGACTTCCTGAATTTTAAAAAGAGAGAGAGAGATGAAATTTAACATACTGAAATGACACTTTTTATCCATTTAGACTGGGAAAATTTCAAAGTTTAAAAAATATGTTGGTAACTCTAAAGAGAAATAAGAACTATCTTACTTTGCTGGTGGGAATGCACATTACTCTAATTCCTAGAAAAGACAACTGGTAACATCTATCAAAATTATCAATGCATACCCTTTTCTGATAGTCTTGCCCCTTGGATTTAACTTAAAGATCCTCTTCTATAAAAGGATATTAGAATGTTAGCACTCTTGACAATTTTGTTTTTAATAGCAACTTTGTGAGCAGCATATGTTTTTCATTTAGGATTGTTTTGTAACCAGAAACAAACTGAGTACGAACAAGACTTTTTCAAAATCCCATATCCATTCACGATTTAAAAAAAATCCCAGCTGGGTGTGGTAGTGTATGTTTGTAGTTCACACTACTGGAGAAGCTGAAATGGGAGGAAGCTTAAGGCCCTGAGATCAAGAGCAGCCTGAACAACATACCAAGATTCTTTCAATCCCCCTCAAAAAAAAAAAAGTAACCTTCAGAAAATTAGGAATAGAAGAATGTGCCCTCAACCTCATAAAAGGCACCTCTGAAAACCCCACAGGTAATATGATGCTTGATGGTAAAAGACTGGATGCTTTCTCCTTAAAATTGGGATCAAGAAATGGATGTCCACTTTCACCACTTGTATTCACTTTGTATTAGAGATTCTATCCAAGGCAATTGAACTGGAAGAAGATGGAAAAGCAGCTCAGAATGGAGAAAGAAACAAATATATCTCTATTCTTAAATGACATATATAGAAAATGTCAAGGGATTTATTAAAAAGCTACCATCTAAAATAATGATCTTTTTAACTCATGGAGCTGGAACAATTAGAGGGCTACATGCAAAAGAACTAATTTGGACTCTTACCTTACATTTTATACAAAAATTAACTTGAAATACTGAAATTATGAAACTTCTAGAACACATGTGGATAAGTCTGTACAACTTTAAATCTGGCAAAGAATTCTTCTAATGTTCAGCAAGGGTACAAGGTATAAGAGCAATTTACAAAAATCAGACTTCTGTACACTTGTAATAAGCAATATGAATATGAAATGGCATACAGTACCACTTATAATCATAAGCAAAACAAATTTAGGAATAAATTTGGGGAAAAAATGCAAAGCTAGTGGGACATGATGGTGCATGTCTACAATCCCAGCTATTCAGGAGGCTAAGGAAGGAGGCTTACAAGTTCGAGGCCATCCTGGAAACTTAGCAAGACCCTGTCTCAAAACAAAATAAAAAGGACTGGGGATATAGCTCTGTAGTAGAATGCCTCATGGGTCCAATCCTAGTACAAACAAACATCCCCATCCCACAAATTTATACACTGAAAACTAAAAATACATGTTGAAATCAATTAAAGGATATCTAATTATTAGATAAATGAAAACATACTTCATGTTTATGAGGTTTATGAGTTGGAAAATTAAATAGTATTAAAGTGGCAAAATTTCTGAAGAAGACCTTAGAAGATGGAAAAATCTCCCATGCCCCTGGATAGGCAGAATCAATATTGTCAAAATGGCCATACTATCCAAAGTGCTACACAGCTTCAATGTAATTCCAATTAAAATCTCAATGTCATTCCTTATAGAAATAGAAAAGGCAATCATGAAATTCATTTGGAAGAATAAGAGACCCAGAATAGCCAAAGCAATCCTTAGCAAGAAGAGTGAAGCAGGAGGTATCATAATACCAGACCTTAAACTATACTACAAAGCTATAGTAACAAAAACAGCATAGTATTGGCACCAAAATAGACATGTAGACCAGTGGTACAGAATAGGAGACACAGAGATAAACACACATAAATACAGTTATCTTATACTAGACAAAGGAGCCAAACATGTACACTGGAGAAAAGATAGCCTCTACAACAAATGGTGCTGGGAAAACTGGAAATCCATATGCAGCAAAATGAAACTAAACCCCTATCTCTCACCATGCACAAAATTCAACTCTAAGTGGATCAAGGACCTGGGAATTAGACCAGAGACCCTATGCCTAATAGAAGAAAAAATAGGCCCAAATCTTCATCATGTTGGATTAGGACCATACTTCCTTAACAAGACTCCTATAGTGCAAGAAGTAAAATCAAGAATCAATAAATGGGATGGATTCAAACTAAAAAGTTTCTTCTCAGCAAAAAAAAAAAAAACAATCAATGAAGTGAACAGAGAGCCAACATTCTGGGAACAAATCTTTGCCACACGCACATCTTATAGAGCACTAATCTCCAGGATATATAAAGAACACCAAAAAAACAAACAACTCAATCAATAAATGGGCCAAGGAGCTGAACAGAAACTTGTCAGAAGAAGATATACAATTGATCAACAGACATATGAAAAAATGTTCAACATCTCCAGCAATTAGAGAAATGCAAATCAAAACTAAGATTTCATCTCATGCCAGTCAGAATGGCAATTATCAAGAATACAAACAACAATAAGTGTTGGTGAGGTTATGGGGGAAAAGGCACATTCATACATTGCTGGTGGGACTGCAAATTGGTACAACCAATTTGGAAAGCAGTATGGCGATTCCTTAGAAAACTTGGAATGGAACCACCATTCAAGCCTGCTATCCCACTCCTCGTTCTATACCCAGAAGACTTAAAAACAGCATACTACAGTGCTGCAGCCACTTCAATGTTTATAGCAGCTCAGTTCACAATAGCTAAACTGTGGAACCAACCTAGAAGCCCTTTGATAGATGAGTGGATAAAGAAACTGTGGTATATATACACAATGGAATATTACTCAGCAATAAAAGAGAATAAAATTAAGGCATTTGCAGGTAAATGGATGGAGTTGGGGAAGATCATGCTAAGTGAAGTAAGCCAATCCCAAAAAACCAAATGCTGAATATTTTCTCTGATAATTGGATGCTGATTCATAATGTGGGGGAAGACACAGGAAGAATGGAGGAACTTTGGTCACAGGGGCGGGAGGGGGGAGGGGGCAGGAGGACAGTAAAGATGGTGGAATATGATGGACATCATAGCCCTAGCTTTATGTATGACTACATGTGTTGTGATTCTACATCACATACAACCAGAGAAATGAAAAGTTGTGCTCCATCTGTGTACAATGAATCAAAATGCATTCTACTATCATGTATACCTAAGTAGAATAAATAAAAATAAATAAGTAAATAAAGTAGCTAAGAGCTGGGAAAAAAAAGAACAACAATAATAAATGCTGGAGGAAACATGGAGAAAAAGAACACTTTTATACTGTTGGTGGGATTGTAAATTAGTACAACCACTATGGAAATCAGTATGGAGGCTCCTCAAAAGACTAGATATGGAACCACCATATGACCCACCTATACCACTCCTTGGTATTTATCCTAAAGAATGAAAGTCATCATACAATACATGCCCACCCATGTTTACAGCTGCACAATTCACGATAGCCAAACTATGGAACCAGCCTAGATGTTCATTGATGTATGAATGGATAAAGAAAACTTGGTATATAAACACAATGGAGTTTTATTCTTCCACAGAATGAAATTTTGTCATTTGTAGGAAAGTGGGTGGAACTTGATAATGTTAAGTGAAACAAGATAAACTCAGCAATTCAAGGGTCATATGTTCTATCTCATATGTTGAAGATAGAGAAGAAAAAGGAAAAGAAAGGTAGGGGTGAGGATCTCTTGAAAACTGAACATAGACCCATAGAATAGAGGAAAGGGTCTTTTCTCTATCAATGAGGGAAAGAGGCTGACTTGGAGACAGCTCACACCTGGCTCAAAGACACCCACTGTTAAAATCTTCAGGAAGCCTGTAAGCCAGTTGTTAAATGCAGCCATTATTTAAAAATAAATTCTATTAATTTAAAGTGAAATGCATCATATTAAAAATAAAGGTAAGAAATACATAGACCTTCTCAATTGTTAATTACTATGGTTTATTATTGCCCATGCACTTGGGTTATGTCATTGTGTATAGATTCAGTGTAATCATATGCTACTACACAACTGTTAGTAGCTCTGCTCAACCAAGGACATCCTGTTGGTAGCTTGAAATTGCCCAGGTGGAAATATTAACCTTATAGAAATTAGTAAACACCACAGGTCAGTGATTGGTTTACTGTTTGTGGATTATCTAGACTTAAGAATGTGCTGGAGAAATGTTAATAATGAAGACTTAAAGTAAACTGTGACCATTGCCATTCATTGTAAATAGCACAAAAACTGAGTAATAGCCTTCCAAACTTGTGATCTGATTTGGCCAAAAAGTTACTCATGTCACTTGAGAGAGAAGTGAAATTCTGACCTACAAAGGGGACAAATGAAAGAGGACAAAGAGTTGTGTTATAAGAGCCTTAACCCAATCTGTAATTAATCTCCTGATGGGATTAACTGAGTGGTAACTGAAGGTAGATAGGGTGTGGTTGCAGAGGTGGGTCCCTGGGGGTGTGCCTTCAGTGTATATATTTTGTATCTGGCAAGTGGGTGTCTCTCTCTCCTCTCTGATCATTATGTGAGCTGCTTCCCTTCACCACACTCTTCCACTATGTCTTGCCTCACCTTCAGCCCTGAGGGATGGAGCCTGCTGTCTTTGGACTGAGACCTCTGAAACCATGAGCTCCCCAATAAACTTTTCCTCCACTCCAGTTGTTCTGATCGGTCTTTTAGTTGCAGCAGCAAAAAATCTGACTAAAATAAAGAGCAAAAGGTTAAATATTTGCTACACAACAGTGGTCCTCATTTAGGGTCTACGAACCCTCTCCTAGGAGGTCTTTGTCCACAGATCCTTTCAGAATGTTAAAATATATGTGATACTTAGGCAACTAGCTTTCTTTTCTGAGAGATGGTCCATGACATTCAGCAGATTCTCAAAAAAATATAAGCAAAACCTTTGTTTTTAGAAATTATTGAGTGTAAAGATAATGTACCAGATTGGCAGGCCAATTCTTAAAGAGGCAGGTATTCTAAAAAACAACTCTACCCTTTAATAGTTTGGGCTAGTTATTTCACTCCTCTGTGACCCATTTTTTACATGTAAGTAGGTGTATGACCTACCTCTTATGAGAAATAGGGAAGAACACATAGATACCAACTTCAGAAACCTAGGTTTCCCACTTAACTACTTCACTAACTGTGTAACCTTGAACAACCAATCTCTCTTTCCTCCGGATAAACCTGCCTCCATGATCTCTTGAACTCCGTGAGACACAGAGGAATGGCCTATTCAAGTCCTGCCTGAATTTCTGGACCACAGAATTTGGGAGTATGATAAAATGATTGTTGTTTTGAATCACCAAGTTTAGAAATATTGTGCTATTTAGCAATACATACAATGAAAACAGTGCTAATTTAATCAAATAAATAATTTACTGACTCTCAGCAGAAAAATCCTGGCTTCAGATACGTAGGGACTGATGCTGATATTCTCATTTTTTAAATTCCCTGGCTCTGTTCACTCTCTGACAGGCCCCCTATATTGGTTGTAAGATGAGTACTGGCCAATCTTATCTTCACAGATTCAAGATCTGTGGAAAGAGAGGACCTCAGACTGGCCCAGGCCACCAGCCTCACTCATCACTACTGTTGGGTAGCTGAGCTGTGCCAGTGACCAGCTTCCAGCCTGAGTTTTCTGTTTCACCCTTGGAGTCAGAATTTTTTTAATTTTTATTTTTTTTATCTGTTCTAATAAGGTATACATGACAGCAGAATGCATTTCCATTCATTATACACAAATGGAGCACCTCTTTTCATTTCTCTGCTTGTACATGATGTAGAGTGTTACCACATGTGCAGTCATTCATGTACCTAGGGTAATGGTGTCCATCTCATTCTATCATCTTTCCTGCCCCCATGCCTTCCCCCTCCCCCTCCCTCCCCTTGACCCAATCAATGTTCTTCCATTCTTCCCGTGTCCACCCCCCATTATAGGTCAGCATCCACTTATCAGAGAGAACATTCAGCCTTTGTGTTCTTGGGATTGGCTTACTTCGCCTAGCATGATATTCTCCAATTCCATCCATTTATCTGAAAATGCCATAATTTTATTCTCTTTTAATGCTGAGTAATATTCCATTGTGTATATGTACCACAGTTTCTTTATCCATTTATCTGTTGGTTCCACAGTTTAGCTATTGCAAATTGAGCTAATGGGATGAATTCAAACTAAAAAGCTTCTTCTCAGCAAAGGAAACAATCAATAACGTGAAGAGAGAGCCCACAGAGTGAGAGAACATTTTTACTACACGCACATCAGATAGAGCACTAATCTCCAGGATATTTAAAGAGTCAGTTTTAACTTGTACTAATCATGTTTTTGTTTTCTATATTTCATAATGATTTCACATCTTGGAGCCTCACAGACTCTGTAAGTGCTTGTCTCTCCAGGATTAGCTAACTCCTAGGAATGGGAACCATATGCCTATGAGCATGCTTCTCAGATACAACCCTAGGCCATCCTGTACTAAATCCCAGGGGACACATCAGGTACCATACCCATGGTACCTGACCTCAAGGAGCTGCTGTGACAAATGGTAATGGAATCCTGGTTCAGGACAAGGGGATGAGGTTTGATCCTTGCTTAATTTACAAAGGTGAGTATTGGCTCTTAGGATTAGGTTAGGATACAATAGGTGGTGTGGGTCACATGATATGTTGAGATAAGGAATGGACTGGACAGTCCTGCGCAGGTGCTAATTTGAATACGGTTCATCCCTTCTGAAACTCATGTTGAAGTTTTCTGTGGTGGATAGGTTGGGAGCCGATTAGGCCTTTAAGAGATGATTAAGTTAATAGGAATTAATCCCTTTTTCCTGGGAGTGAGTTTGTTCTTGAAAGTGGGTTATTACAAAGTAAGGCCACACCTTTCCTGGGTGTTATTTGCTTATTCTGATTTCTTCCATGTAGTGAAGCAACACAAAGCATCCATCACGTGCCCCTGCCTCATCTTGTACCTCCCAATCTCCAGAATTATGAGCCTAAATAAATTATTTTCCTTTATAAATTACCCAGGCTCAGGTATTCTTTCACAGCAACAGAAAATGAACTCAGACAGCAGGATAGCTATCCTTAGCAGACAAGACTCCCAAGCTCATTGGGTTACAGATAGGTGCCCCCAATCACAGGGTCTATTCTGAATAGAGGGCTTTAGAAATGTTGTGAAGATCCAGATTAATGTCAGGTGTGACTCCTGTCTTAGGAGAACTCTAGTTTTATGTGAGATATGAGTATAGACTTGGGAAGGACAATAAGGTCCCCACCAGTGAGAGTGCTTCTGTTGGCTGCCTGGTCTAGCCTCCTTGGGAGGACAATACTCACATTCTAAAGAGCCTCAGCTGAAGGAGGGCTGAGAGGCTGGCTAGCCCTGCATGGAGGGTAGGTGAGAACACTGAGGCCCAAACACTAGCAGGCCTCCATCTTCTGGGGATTTGTAGACATGGAAAACAGAAGGCCATTTCTGAACTTCTTGAACAGGTGGAGTCAGCCTGTTCGAGTTTTCTCAGCACTCAGGAGAGACAAAGGTAGAAGGGTCCCAACTTCCTGTCAAGACCTAACAGACAACACTGCCCACAGCTGGGATAGATTTAGAACCCAGGCCAGGATTGAAAATAGTCATAAATCAAGGCAGACCAAAGGCAGCACTTGGAACATTTGCTTGGCTTGGGGCCAGCCATTTTCCTGCTACTCACTTTTCCCAAGTCTCCTGGGGGACTTGGGCTTCTGAATTTTCTATCAGCATGTTAACAGAGAGCAGAATTTGGTTGTCTCTCTGGTCTGCTTTAAGAAATATATTGCTAAAAATTGTATTTCCTGTGAAATCTTGGAAAGAACAAATATGCTTTTTATGATTCTTGGTGGTTAACAGAGCTTGCCCTCAATTTCAATGGTATTTATACAATTTCAAATACATAAAGTAAACAATTAAAATATCTGCATTTAAATTATTTCTGTTAATATTTATCACGATCTGACCTACATTGTGCTGACTTGTGTATCTCGACCCTTGTGCCTTGAGAGCCCTGGAGGTCAGAGGTTAGCACTGTGGCCTCATCCACTGTGTATTCCTGTGAGCATCTGGCCTAGCCTGGGCCTAGAAGCTCAATAAATGCTCTTGAATTAAGCTGACCTGGCACTTGGGCTGCATGGACAGTGGTCCATGTTGTCTCTCTCTGGCTTCTGTAGACAGGACATATGTCAAGGATGGATGACATCAACCCGTCTTTGATGCTGTTGATGGCTACAGTGAACATGAGCAGGTGGGAAGAATGTCAACAAGCCAAGGCCAAAAATATAGAGGGAACAGTGTCATAAGACTGCCAGTTATCTGGGAGCAGAAAGGCATTTAAGAAGATATTCCTCATTGCCTTGTATAATTGTTTCTAGGATTTGAGATAATGCAGTTAAATCTCCTAGCAAAAAGCCCAGCTTGTTTGCTGAAGAAGCAGTAGTGATTATTACCATCATATTAGTCATGAATTAATAGCAGCAAGCCACCTGGTATAATAATAGAATGCTGGAAAACAGCCAGGAAAATTCTTTTTTGAGTAACAGTGTTCTGGATTTAATAAGTGGCAACCAACTGGACAGAAGGAGGATAAAGTCATCTATTAAGGGCACTTCCACAGGCTTTCACTTGGCTAAGGAAATCCTATGTGTTCTACAAGATTCAGCTTCACAACCTTCTGCAAATCCTCCCTTGTCTTCCCTTGCTGTCCTCCATGGTGGTCCCCAGGGCACCCCTTCTGCCATCCCAGCTCTGCATGTCTGAAGCCATTGCCAAGAGTTCATCACCCTCTAGGGGACCTTGCATCTCCAGTTCTTACCAAACACAGCCATGTATGCTTGGACATTTTATAGCCTTGGCGGGATGGACAGAGAAGATAAGCACATTGAACTTGAAGGGTCTCCCAAGTGATTCTAATGTGCCCACACCACCAGCCCATTTTGAGAAATGCTACTTTCTTCTTCCTAGTCCTCTATCAAAGTCTTTTTTCAGCTCTATATAATTAAACATATTAGAGTATTTTATTATGCACTATTATTATGTATGAATGTTATGGATATATAATAAGATAGCAATACATTATAGTAAACAATATCTAGACTCAATCTAGTCTTTTTAAAGATTTTTTTAGTTGTAGATGGATACACAATGCCTTTATTTTTTTTTAATATTTATTTTTTAGTTGTAGGTGGACACAATAGATTTTATTTTTATGTGGTGCTGAGGATCGAACCCAGTGCCTCCCGTGTGCCAGGCGAGCACGCTACCACTGCGCCATAACCCCAGCCTCTACACAATGCCTTTATTATTTTTTTAATGTGCTGAGAATCAAACCCAGTGCCTTACATGTGCTAGGCAAGCGCTCTACCACTGAGCCACAACCCCAGGCCTCAATCCAGTCTTTAAAGTATGCTTCCTGCTTGGCTAATCTGGTGGTGTAAGTGATGTCCAGATTCCACCAATGTGTTATGTAGAGAAGCTGGGAAGAAATAGCATGAAGCAATGTTTAGTGGCCAAATTGGTTTGATGCTAAAAGCATCTATCCGACTTCTAGATTTTTTTTTTTTTTTTGATACTGGGGATTGAACTCAGAGCCTTGTGCATGTGAGGCAAGCACTCTACCAACTGAGCTATATCCCCAGCTATCCAACTTCTAATAGGCATCTAGGTCCACGCTAGGTTGAGTACTACGTGTGTGACTGGTCTTGAGGCTGAGCCCTCTCTTGCTCCACCCTAGTGGCTGCAGGAAGTGCTGACTGTATCCCAAGTCTCCCTCTAGACCCTCTGACATTCTGAGATGTGAGGCTCTAGAGTTCATCTCCTGGCCTCAGTGTACTCTGAAATTTCTGCTGTCTTTCTTGGTTCCTTTCAGAGCCTCCATGGTATTTTGGCCCGCCAAGGCGAAGCAGGCACCATATAACGTTAAAGCCTTACATCTGTGTGCAATTGCTGAATTTGGTGGATCTGATCTGATAGACAATAAATCACTGTTTTTATGCAAGATAGCATTTATTTAATAGGAAAGCAAAAGTGAAAGGTGAGAGAGAAAGAAAAGAAATCCATCACCATATTGGGGAAACACCAACACTTGAAGTCATATAGCTGGGGAATCCTGGGCAGAGCATCCTTTCCACCAGTGAGAGTCCAAAGTCTTATTCCCAGTGTGGCTCTTTAAATACAAGTTAGAACAAAGAAAGCTCCATTCTAACAACCTGTGCAACCTAGTGATCCCTTCAAGGACACTTCATCTCCCCAAGGACTGGCCAGATCCTTGAAGGGAGGGAGGGTTTGCCCTGAGATTAGCGAATGACTCTGAGTTCCTGTGAGTGAGCCAATCCCACAGAGAAGTCTGCATTCTTTAGATGTTCCATCAAGGATGTGCAAAGGTCATGACAGGAACATGGACAGGGAAGATCTTTAAAGTGTCCTTAGCCCTCCTCCATTTAAGATGCTATACAGGTTTAGGGAGGTGTATGTGTGGTGTGCACTTGGTGAAGGTCTGCTTTCTCCCCGCACTGTCCTTTCTCTGCTCCCCCATCTGATCTAGTCTTGGGTTTTAGGTTGCCCTGCCCTCCTCTTAGAAGAGGCCTACCTCACCCTGGAATTCTCTGTAGCTGAGAGAAAAACCCTGTACTTGTAGCCTGAAAAACCCTGTACTTCTCATCCTGGGGTGGGGTGTCTCATGCAATGCTTTCTAAGATCTAGAAAGGAACAAGATAAAAGAGATTGTCTCTGTCCTTGGGGGAACTTATAAAGACTAAAAAAAGAATAGGAAAGTAATGAGATATTAATATAATACAAGATGTGTGCTGTAAGAAATGTACAAACAAAGTACTATCCAAGCACAGGAAGTGGGAATGTTTCATGGTTGGAAGTGGTTGAACTGAATCTCAGAGGATGGACAGCTGTGGGTAGACAGAGAACAGAATGCATTTAGAATGGCTGGGGCAAATGCCCACAGAAGCAGGGAAAGACCTGGCATGTCTGGTTAGGCTGGAGGGACTTCAAGGGCCCAGTGTAGCATTCAGCTAAAGAAGTAGGATAAGGCCAAATCCCAGCAGGCCTTCAAAGCCATGACATTGCCTCTACTGAGAAACTCATTTACCCCTGTATCCGAATGGACGATGGTGTCTGCCCATCGGTGCTGAGGTTGTTTCCAAAGGAAATCTCCCTGATTCTCAGTTGGGGGCCCTCTTAGTGTTCATGCTGCACCCTTCTCTCTCCCTCACAACGCTCACACTTTCTATTGTCTTTCTTGCTAGACTGTGAGATACATGCTATATTCACATCCAGTGCCTCTGGATCTTTGCCAAATAACAGAGGCTCAGAAAATGTTTGCTCAGTGAATGAATTAAAGTCAAATCCCTGGCAAGAAGTGTGGACTTTACTTGGTAGACACTGGGGAAACATTTTTTTTAAAATTCAAGGAATTTTTTTGTTCAGGAAGATTTCTCTGAAAGAATTATATAGAAATAGTTTGGAATTAAAACAAGGTTAAGACTGAAAGAATAGTCAATTCTATAACATTTCAGGAAGAAGATGAAAGTAATTCTGAGGAGACAAAATAGCAGTTATTCAGACAAGAGGAAAAGAGTGATTAAATAAGGTTTGTATTGGGAAGAAGGGGCAAAGCAAGGGATGAATAGATTCAAGCTTGAATGCCAGGGTAATTCTGCATAAATGAAACTAGAAAATAGTGGAAGAAATTCAGCTTTATGGAGTATGATGGGCTTAGTTTTAACAAGTGATCACAACAGGGCAGAGGGACATCCACAGGAAGATGACCATCAGCTTGGGAGAGAGGTTGCTGGCCAGTCCAAGGAAGAAATAGCAAAGAGAGAGAAACAGAACCCAAAGGAAGCTCTGCAGATAACTAAGTTAATAAAAGAGAAGGTGCAGAGAAATCCACTGAAAGAGACTCAAAGAAATGGTAAGAAAAGTAGACGTGATGGATGTCAGATACATAGAGTGTTCGGCAAAACAAGGAAGTCAGCTGACAACATCAAAAGGAACTCCTGGACCTGGCAGTACTTCTGAGTACTCCTTACAGAGTCAATTCTACAGTGACACGAGAACTAAAACCAGATTGTGAGGGGCAAGGAACAAATGGGGTTTTCACAAACGAGGTCAGTGGCCTTTAGAGAAGTTTTCTAAGAAGTCAAGGAGGGAAGAGAGAAAGCAATCCAATGAGTAGGATAAGAGAAGTAAGATTCTTGTTCTATTTTAAGAAAGAGGGATTTGCACACATTTGTAAGTCTATACATTACCGGAAGGAAAGAGATTCATTTCAGAGAAAATATGGAAATAATTAGCAGAGAATTGAAGAGTCGTGAAATTGGATGATACCTGGCATGGGGAAAATGCAAACTTGATCTTGACAATTGTGTCATGTGTTTCTGGAGAGACACCTTGACATACATATATATATGTATTTTTTTTAATTTATATTTTTGATTCCCACTGCATCATTTTGAAGAGATGTTGTCATTTATGTTCCTGTCACTTCCATAAATATACATGACAACACCTACATCAAATTTCACCTAAAGCCAAAAATATACATATTTACTCATGTTTATTCAAGCATATTTGGTTCCTAGTACAGTTGTGTCATCCTTATTGAATGTCTGCAGAGCATGTAACACTGCCACTGCATTGTATGCTTTTCATTATGCTCTCAAGTGACAAAATAGACACCAATATAAACAGGCCATGGGTTTCTCTTTCTGTATTGAGGTGGATATCTGCTTTGGAACTAGAACTGAATATCAACCAATTCAAAATAAGAGGAGGAAATGAAAAAATCTTACCAAAGAACGGTTATTATAGTACTTCCCTTGCAAAAGATGATTGTTCACTTGTTTTAACTTAAGCCTTGTGCTTTGATTACAGAGGTTAGTTCATAAAGCCTGGGCTAAGACCATCTCACCTGTGAAATCTGTACAGGGTACAACATAAACAAAAATCTTAAGTATAAAGAGAATCTGAAAAGCTAGGCAATAAACTAATAAATGTGGTTACCCATATCTGGAAGGGTTAAAAACCTGGATTCTACAGAAAATGGGTTTTTCTTTAATATATCTTTCTAATGTCCTTCATTAAGTATTTTACTATATAATGTATTCATGAGGTAGATTAAAAGTATAAAATAAAACCAAACACAAATATCCAATTGTATTTTTAGCATCTCACTATCCTTCCATCAAAGCACAATATTATGGACAAAACAAATGATTGTCCTTCATAACAAAAGGATAATCAGGATTCTAATTAATGAACCTATCAAATGTTCTTATCTGTCAAGCACAAAGTACTATCTTCCATAATAGCACACACCCAAGCCCTGCAAAATGATATGAAGAATAATTTGTTAGTTATTATTAGTTAGGACATTGAAAACTTATTTCTTTAGGATGGCTGTCCAAAATAAAGTTATGTGCGTAGCAATCATTTAAGATGACTCAGTGTTGTGTCTCTCACGCATACACTGTTAAGTGGGCTTGGTGTCTTGCAGAGCCTACTCAAATGCATACCTCTTCCAGTGACCCAGAAAGAACCTCACGGAGATGAGAGATACTGCACAGATTATTGTTGTTCTTGAGAACTAGAGGAAGGTTTGTCCCTGACTGTCACAAAGAAGGAACAGAAAGGCCATGATATGGCAGAGGCTCATGGGAAATGTGGGGTCTTAAACAACTGAGATAGCACTGTGTGACTCTATCAATCTTCCTGTGAGATCTAGGGTTGTTATTAGGAAGTTGGATTCCTATAGCAAATAACAGCAATTGGCTTCTTAAATTGTTCATCCAAAAGCCCAGTTAAAGTAACCTTGGAAGAGAGTCTTCGTGAAGGGAAGAAATGTTCCAGAATGCGAAAGAGCAAGGCCAGACTGCAGGTCATTTTCACTCGTAAAGCTGATTGTTCCTGAAACCTCTCTGACTTGATGCAGCTATTTGTCCCCTGGAGGTGAAGGATCTCAAAGCCCTGGACAAGTGCTCACCATAATTTCTTCCTTCTACTTCACAGGCTTGTCAGGTAAACTGCCTTAGTCTTGGCAGCTCCAGAGTTTATCGGGTGAAAGAAGCATAAATCCTACAAGGAGAAGTATGGTGCATTTGAAGGTTTCCCAAAGGCAAGATGGCACCCAAGTGTTCCCATCGGACACATATAGGAAGCCAGAATAAGGGGAAATCACAAACAATGCTTACAGTTTATAATGTGTGCTTGTAAATTATAAAGCTAGATTGGTTTAAATCTTAAACCAATTTTAAAAGTCTAAAATCCAGACTCTCTACTTTAGTTTGCTTATTTGACTTAGCGGTGCTATATGCTGTGTCTTACTATTGATTATGAAAACATTTCTTTTTAAGTTTGAAAGAAATTCTTGAGTGGTAAGGAGTTAAAAGCTAGGCTAAAACAAACATCTTATCAGCGTCTTCTGAGAGTTTAGTTAACATGAGAAGGCTACTTGTGTTTTTGTTTGAAATGTATTTCAAGTTCATTCGATTTTTCATTCAGTCACTAATGAAAAAGGTACTTGAATGCCTACTATGAGCCAAACTCTAGCGAGGTGCTGGGAATTTCATGGTAAATGGAGCATGATCCCTGGCTCTCAAGAACCTGAGGTTCTAATGGAGACAGGCTGGAGTTAATTACGGTCTTCAATAATGTGCCAAGAATGAAAAGTACAAGGTGACCTTGGATGGTTTAACAGCGAGATGTCAACCTCATTTGGGGAACAGGGAAGACATCCTTGAGGAAGGCTGATTTAAATGAAAAGTTGAAATATAAATAGGAGTTATCCAGGCCCCCTCCCAAAAAAAAAAGTGGGTCAGGAAAAGGAGAGAGTACATAGGTCTGGGAACAGCATGTGCAAAGGCCTGAGGCAGAAAAAAGTTGGGAGAAGGAAAAGCTGAGAAAGCCAACATTTCTGAAGCCAAATGCAGGAAGGCACAGAGGCATTAGAGGAACCTGGAGCTCAGGGCCAGGGAAACATCCCACAGCGATTTGCATTCCATTTGGAGTTTATACAAAGATCAGTGGAGGCCACTAAGCAGTCTTACACGTGGCCAACAGTAAGTGGTCTTTTCCCAAGTCCCAGTCTTGAACACTCACAAGGAACAGAGGAAAACAGAGGAGAGAAGTGGAGAGAGCACAACAAACCAGCTTTGGATGGTGTTTTCTCAGAAATCTTTACCTATGTACAGTTCAGTCTCTAATAGCATCTTCATCTCAAGGTCTCTGAAAATAAATAATTACTCAAAATGCATTTGCTTACTCTACACGTATGAGTGTTTGTGTGTTATGTATGTGTGTTTGAGTATGTTGAGTGTGTATGTGTGTGCGTGTGTGCGTGTGTATTGGCAATACTGGAAAACACAACTCATTCAGGAACTTGGAGAGTTCAAACCTTATTCCCAAACATGGGATCTCTTTCTGGCCAGCAAGTTCATTCCAGATCCTAAGCCTTCCTTTACCTTAAATGCCCTGCCTCCTGGCCTCTCCAGTTCTGTCTAAGCACAGCAGGCCTTGTTTAGGACACAGCTCCTCCCCAACGCTCCAACCATGCCAAGTTTTTGCTTTTCCTAAACTCCAATAAGCACTGTGATTGCACTCCTTGTTTGGCTGAAACATAAATATTTGTGTTCTTTCAAAAGCATTTGGCCCCCTAGGATGGATTATAGGTGTTCAAGAAACATCAGATACTTAATTGATAAAAATGTAAGTAAAGTTATTTCAGGTTCATTCAGCTTAAGGAAAAAAATTGTACTACAAACAGATAATTCCCTGCAGGTTAAAACAACAAAAAAGTACTTTCTTTTAAGTAAAAACACACCAATGAAAACCAAGGAGTTTTCCATATCATTCAACTGTAATTATAAAGAATAAGATAAAATTAAACTATATGACTTTAAAATATGTAAAGACACCCCCCCCCATACAGTTGTGGTTAAATTTGCTCTTCTTTATTCTAGCTCCTTAAGGCAGAAAGTAAAGTAAGGTAATTGATTTGCAATGTTTCCTCTTCAAAACATTTAATTGTCTAAGTCTCCTTGTATTTATTGTTTATATCTCCCACAAATCATCTCTATAATCAATATGTGAACATATCCATTACCCTCAAGTCAAATAATGTTGATCATCTTTTTACGAGCTTACTTATCATCTGCATTCAGTTGGGGGGTGGGGATTGTTCATATCATTTGCTCACTAAATTTTTTTTTACAGATAAAGGATTTCTATAGGCCTGTGATCCATTTGAGTTAAATTTTTATACACACCACAAGAAATGGGTTAAAATAATTCTTTTGCATACAGAAACCAAATTGTTTCTTCATCATTTGTTGAACATCTATTCATTCTATACCCAAATTTCTTTCCCTTTTTTTAAAAAATTGATTATGCAGGTGAAATCTCTTTCTTAAAATTGTTTTTGTTTCATTGACATGTTTGTCTGTCTTGATTCCTGTAGGCTTACAATAAGACTTGAAGTCAGGTAGTATAAGTCTCCCAACTTTATTCCTGCTTTTCAAAGTTTTTTTGGCTGTTCCTTATCCTTTGCATTTCCATATGAATTTCAAAATAAACTTTCCAAGTTCTAAAAAAAATCCTGCTGGATTTTGATTGGAATTGCCTGAATCTACTGATCACTGTAGAGATCTATAAAATATTGTCTTTTGATCTATGAACATGGTATACATATTTATTTGTTTAGATCTTTAATTTCCTACACTCATTCATGATTCTTAGTGTACAGGTTTTATACCTTTGTCAGATTTATTCCAAGTAGGTCATATTTTGAGACTATTGTAAATGATCTTTCTAGATCCAACTTCTCTTTATTTACTGCAAGCATATGTAAATACAATTGATTTTTGTATATTATTCTTGAATTCAGCAATCTTACTAAATTTATTAGTTCTCATGGCTTTTTTGTAGATTCCACAGAGATCACATTAAATTCAATTGTAGACAGTATTGCTGCTTTCTTTCCAATTCAAATGTCTTCTATTTTTTTTAATCCTATTGTATCACATGGTGAAAACCTCTAGTAAAATGCGAGAATGACTCTACTTCCTATGTTCCTGTTCTGAAGAAGAAAACACTTGCTAATATCAGATATTAAGTACTTCCATTTCTGCAAATTATCACATTTTTACAATCTGTTTATTTGTATTGGAACCCAAATAAGGTCCATACATTGGATAGGTTGGTGCATCTCTTAATTCTCTTCTAATATATAAGTGCCTTATCCATTTTTTTCTTTCATTTTTCGTTTTTGTACTGCCTTCCAAGAAAACCCCATGTAAAATAACTGACTGCAACATGCTGTGAAATATAGAAAGAGGCAGGCAGATCCAGGGTTGCAAAGAGTGAAAATCTGGGGGACTTACTAATAGAAGCATGGTCAAAGTCAACAGCAAGAGCAGTGGATCCCATGATGGGGGCCAGAGGAAGGAGACTTATATAGTGGTCAAGACAAAAAGTGACTTCACCCAAGTCAGAATATGCCTAATTTATCTCAGGCTAACATCATGTCGCTGTAGTCCTTGGGTGAAAGCCCACACTCTGGTGGTCCCAATGGACAGGGCTTGGCAATTTATCCCAATTTACCAATCAAAGAAATGAAAGGTGAAGGACTCGGAAGGAGTTTCTAATCAGCACCCGCCCCCCTAAGAACAGATACAGGAGTGCAGTGGCCCAAGGTCTGTCTTCAAGGGACTGACAGAAACTTTGAGGTTTCATAAAAAAATGGAATACAGATTAAGCTCTTAGATCTCACTTGGTTTGAGAGCATTCACTTTTCTTTCCTAAGATGTGGAGAGCAGGCTGTGGTCTCTCTGAGTCACTTTGTGATTATAATAGAACTACAGTCTCAGGCTGTGCCTGAACCTTTGTTACTCCATTTTATAAAGCAGTAGTTTGCCATGAGCTGCTCCACTTTGAATTTAAATGCGGGAGCAGAATGACTTCAGGCTTCGTACAAGTAAACAACCACCATCTGCCTGGCGCAACCATAGGCATAAACTGATAAGCAAGTTAATTGCGCTAATAGGAATGATTGCCTGTGAACTTATCAAATTAATCAGAAGCATTGGCTGCATGAGCATAGCAAACTCATATTGGAAAAACAAGGTTTATGATCTTATTGAACACACCAAACCACCAAATGATGCACCCCTCTCCCTGGAGACCGGTAAGAGGAGGGGCACCCTGAGACTAGACACAGTGGCATCCTGACCTTGCCACTTGTTGGTCTTTTTGATGCTAATAGAAATGTCTCCATGACAGCTAAACTCACAGGAATGTCCCTGTGAGGGAAAGGTTTAAGGCAGTTGTATATTCTGGAGACTCTGCTTTAGTCAGATCAGGGAAGTCCAGATAAGATTTCCTCCTATATCTTCACTCAGATGTTTTCAGTTGTAAAATAAGCTTTATACCAATTCCAAGGTAGCTGAATGGGGGCCCTCAAGTGTGAGCAACAGTCAGCAGAGAAGGGCAGCACACAGGCCAGTCCCATCCTGCCCAGTTCCACTGGAATGACATAGTATAAGATGTGCCAGCCCCAAATGTGCCTTTTATTTTTTTCAGAAATTTTTTTATTTGTTCTTTTTAGATATACATGACAGTAGAGTGTATTTTGACATATTATACATACATGGAGTATAACTTGTGATTGTACATGATGTGAAGTTACACTGGTCACATATTCATATATTAACATAGAAAAGTTATGTCCGATTCATTCTACTGTCTTTCCTATTCCCCCATCCCCTCCTCCCTTCCCTTCATTCCCCTTTGTCTCATTCAATGAACTTCTATCCTTCCCCTCCCTCTTATTATGTGTTAACATCCGCATCAGAGAGAACACTTGGCCTTTGGTTTTTTGGCATTGACTTATTTCATTTAGCATGATAGTCTCCAGTTCTATCTATTTACTTGTAAATACCATAATTTCATCGTTCTTTATGGCTGAGTAATATTCCATTGTGTATATGTACCACATTTTATTTATCCATTCATCTGTTGAATGGCACCTAAGTTGATTCCTTAGCTTAGCTTAGCTATTGTGAATTGAGCTGCTATAAACATTGATGTGGCCATGTTACTGTAGTATGCTCATTTTAAGTCCTTTGTGTATATGCTGAGGAGTGGGATTGCTGGGTCAAATGGTGGTTCCATTCCAGGTTTTCTGAGGAATCTCCATACTACTTTCCAGAGTGATTGTACCAACTTGCACTCCCACCAATGTACATTTTCCCCCACATTCTCACCAACATTTATTGTTACTTGTATTCTTGGTAATTGCCATTCTGGCTGGAGTGAGATGAAATCTTAGTTTTAATTTGCATTTCTCTAATAACTAGAAGATGTTGAGCTTTTTTCATGTATTTGTTGATCAATTGTATATCTTCTTCTGTGAAGTGTCTGTTTACTTCCTTTGCCCATTTATTGATTGGGTTCTTTGTTTTTTGGTGCTAAGTTTTTTGAGTTCTTTGTGTATCCTGGATGAAAGACCTGAGCTAAAATGAACCCCATGACAGGCTTTGGACCCTCCAGAAAAACTAAGACACACATTGCTCAAGGCTGAAGCCACTCTGGGACCACCCTCAGAGCAGACAAAGAGGTTAAAAATCACATACCTGGCATTCCTGAGGTCTGAGTCTGCCTGAACCCCATGTGGGTCACTTAAACTCACCTTGTGTTGGTCGTTTTCAAAAAAATTCCCAAAAGCCATGATTGGGTCCCGCCAAATGTTACGGACACTCCTCAAACTCTGAATGGTCACTATTGTCACCATAGGTGCCGTACAATTGTAATTGGTGCTTGTGTAATGATGGGATGCATACGTCATGTCCACTACCACCACTGTCCCCTCCCCCTATAAAAACCTGCTCAGCCATTGTTTGGGGCTTTCTGCACAGACCGCTGCATCAGTGAAGTCTGAGAGACCGAGCTTAAGCCCGAATAAAGGCTCTTCGCTTTTACATACGTGCCTAGGTCTCCCTGGTGGTCTTTGGGGACTCCATGATCTGGGCATAACACTGGAGATTAATGCTCAGTCTGAGGTGCAGGTGGCAAAGATTTTCTCCCATTCTGTAGGCTCTTTCATTATGTTCTTGATTATTTCCTTTGCTGTGGAGAAGCCTTTTAGTTTGATACCATCCCATTTATTGATTGTTGGATTTATTTCTTGCGCTCTAGGAGTCTTGTTGAGGAATTTGGTTCCTAAGCCAACATGATGGAGATTTGGGCCTATTTTTTCTTCTATTATTAGGTGTAGAGTTGCTGGTCGTATGCCTAGGTCCTTAATTCATTTTAAATCGAGTTTTGTGAAGGGTGAGAGACAGGGGTCTAATTTCATTTTGCTACATGTGGATTTCCATACGGATTACTTTGAGAAACTGTGGGTTCTGGAATAGCTCTGAAAACAGTGGAAGTTGTTTTGTAACGGAAATTTGCACTGATAACCAAAAGCTCTACTCCCTGGAAAAGGCAGGGATTTGAATTTGCCTTACAAAACTGCCCTTATTTGCTATTATTTTTCTGGTCTTCTTTCCAAAACTGGCCTTCCTGCATTCTTTTTTCTTTGTTTCATTTGAAGATGATCTTTAAGATAGAAGTCTAAGCTACCTCTTGGGGATTTACTCATTATTCTTGGGTCTGGCCCACACATACGAAAAGAATATAGGTTAACAAGCTTCTGTTTGCTTTTCTCTTGTTGGTGTAGCTTTTGTTATGAAGGTTCTACCAAGAATTAGAAAGGACAGAGAAAATTATTATTCCTTGGATACCCTGGGCAGGCACAGGAATTGCCATAAGAGGAAATTGTGACTTTAAATCAGCTGGATTACCATTAACTGGAAAATCAACATTTGTGTTTCTTGTGGTGTTGGTAACGATGGGAGCTTCAGAAGAAGCAAGCATCCATGGGAGAGAGAGAGGGGTTGATACTCTTTCCCAATTACATGCAAATTTTTTTGTGGGCCCTGAGGCCCTCTTAGATCACGGATCCTCCCTCATTGGTGAAGAACACCAGCATCTACTCAGGTGATTCCTTTAAGAAAAACTTCCAAATTCAGGAGCCTCCTATGTGAAAGGCTGGCAGGGCCTTCTGGTGTCCAGTAGATAATTTAAAAGACCAAGAACAATTTAAGAATCGCTGAAGTGCTGAAGTATGTTTTGGTTAATTTGGGTGCAATGTGTCTAGGTGGAATTACTATTAGAAAGCAGCAGTCCATCTGGTTGTTTGGTCTACAGGGACAATTTGTAGCCCCTGGGAACCTTTGAACCATGAAATCCCAGTATGAGCATCCATGTCCTGCTTCTGGACCTCAGGATTCCTCAGGTGGACCCTGGCCAGCATTCACTTCTCTCCTTTCCACTTCATAACAAAGTCTGAGGTTGTCTCAAGGCACAAGATTTCCTAGCACATAATTGGAAGCTGCTATGTTTACGTGTTCGAGGAAAAATGGAAATGATCACAGTCCAAAGCACTAGCTTTTCTTTGGCTTAAGAACGAGACGTTAATTCAAAAGGACTGCCTTAACCTC
The DNA here is from genome assembly GCA_004024805.1 of Geosciurus inauris. Taxonomy (NCBI): domain Eukaryota; kingdom Metazoa; phylum Chordata; class Mammalia; order Rodentia; family Sciuridae; genus Geosciurus; species Geosciurus inauris. The sequence goes on along the minus strand of PVHX01000894.1, from coordinate 189,662 downwards.
CCAAGATGTTTGTGAAAGGGAAAATATTGTCATGTTACTTTAACTCTTGGTCTCTCCAGAAAATTCTGATAAAAGGCGCATCTTGCGGACTGAACGTGAAGAAGAGTGTTAAAATAGTAAAATTCCACTGGGAGAGAAAGGTTACTCCCGGCCAAATTCCTTCTCATAACTCATGACTGTTTTGCCTGTGATCCCAGCTGGCCCTACAGCAGCATGTATTGTTGGCAATGGGGAGTTTCCTGCAGAATTATCTAGTGGTTTTTTTTTCCCCACACACAAAAAGTTCAAATACACAAATGGCCCCACCAAAATCAATAATTGATATCAGCTGAGGCCTCCTATATGCTGCCATTCTCAAACTTTATTGCATATTAGAACCAACCAGGGGATTTCACAAATTCCAGTACCCAGCCCCACCCTACAACAGCTAAATTGACATCCATAGGCAGGCGTCCAGGCATCTGTATATTTAAAGATTTTCCCAGGTGATTCCCACATGCAGCTACATCTGATGCCCTAAGAAGGACCCCTAGGAATGATAGTGAATCATAATGTGAGTTTCTTGTGGAATTAGGAGATGGAAGAGCTTCTCCATCTTTCAGAAAGAAGCCACAGACCTTGAGCAAAAGGCAAAACGCTCAGGACAGATCACAGCTACCACCATGTGGTCAGATGCAGGCCTGTCCGAGAGCTCCGTAGACACACTCTGTCCTCCTAACTGTAGGGGAAAGGAGGAGGCCAGAGACCTTTGTTTCCTGGCCTTTCCCAGGTCATTCAGACAATCAGTCAATGGTTACTTGATCCAACCAAGGAGGTATGACAGCCAGAGGATGTGAGGGTCTGAATGCTAAGATAGGAAATGTTCCTTGTCCTCCTCAGTGAGTTGATCAGTGGATTATAGGGCCTGGCAGAAAAGGCTTCTGCAGAGTTCCTAACTACACCACAAATGTATGTGTAGAGGTGACCTGGGTGTCTTCATGATCAAGAATATGTAAGGTTAGAGGAGGGACAATGGACGGCACTAAGGTTTCATGAAAAAGGGCCTGAGCTAGGGGGACATGTCTCAGTGAAGCCATAGCATTCCTAGCCATGACATTGTTGCCATGTCACTGCCTTCTGACAAGTGGAGGACATAATGCATACCATTTCAATATAATGCAAACATTTATTGAGCAGTCTGAGGCCTAGTTTTGGGATTCCAGGATACAAAGTAAGCAAAACACATAACATCTCCCACGTCCAAGTACCTCAGAATCTGACTTGTCCCCACCCCAATCTAATGCCCTGAGCCTGAATTACCCTAATACCTGCTATACTAGGTTAAATAATGACCTCCAAATATTGGTCACCTAGAATCTCAGAACATAACTTTATTTGGAGTAATTATTCCAATGTAATTAAGTTGAAAATCTTGAGATTTTCCCAGTTTAAAGTGGTCCTGAAATTCAAGGAAGAGTATTCTTTTAAGAGACAGAAAAGGAGAGACCCAGAGAGACCCAGATAGGAAAACTACAGGAAGAGGGAGGCAGAAATTGGAATAGTATGTCTACAATCCAAGGAACACCGAGTATTGCCGACCACAACCAGCTCTGGGAGAGGCATGGAACGGATTCTCCCAGAGCCTCTGGAAGGATAACCCCATTGTCACCCAGTTTTGGACTTCTGGCTTCTAGAACCAAAAGAAAATAAACTTTTCTTATTTTAAGCCATCCAGTTTGAAGAGTTTATTATACAGCTCCAGGAAATTAATATAAACCCTGATGCTCACTGCGGCTGTCAGAGTGGTCCTTCTGGAATCCATGTCAGGTGCTGAAGCTCTGATCAGTCCTTCAGTGGCTCCTTGTCATTCAGAGTGAAAGCTAGCGTCCTTTCGAGCATCTTCAAAGCCCTTGTCATAGGGGAGTGATGATCTGGCCTCAGTCACCCTTCCAGTCTCATCCCTTGGCCAACTTTCCTGTCTTCTCTTCAAAAACTCCGAGCTCCAGCTACACTGAAATTTTGCTGTAGATTGGTTTCCACCTTCCTTGGATGATCTTCTTGCCTGATTTACTCACTTCTGTCAGGTCTCTGCTCAGTATTGGAAGAGACCTTTTTGGCTCATCCTGTCAAAATAGTGTCCCTTCTTCTGTCTTCATGCCATTACTCTGGACCTCACGTCACATATGCATGTAGATCAATAAACATAGATCTAGATGGAGATACAGAGAGAAGGTTTCCTACTTGTACACAGTGTTTTTCCACTTGTGTGACCCCCTCTCCCCCAAGGATGAGGGTTGGTTTTGTTCACCACTGCATTCCCATTGACCATCTCTGAAATGTCATATCCTTGAGCTTTTGCTTATCCTTGGGCATATCACACATTACTTTATATTAAGGATATTTTTTCCTCTTTCTTATCTGTACTTAGACTGGACTGCAAGCTTCTTAAAGTTAGGAACTGTTTTCGTCCCTGCCTCAGCTTCTCTCTGCCTGGATCATGATAGTACTTTGTAGCTAGTCAATGCTCAAGAGATGTTAATTGCTTGGACCATGATTTTATTAAGCTGATTTTTTTTCTGATTCAATCTCTTAAAGTATAGAGCTGTTTAAACTAAAACTTAAACTTCCTGTTCTTTTAAGAATTTTAAGGATGAACACCCCCAAAGGAGCTCGAACTTTCATGAACTTTCCATGTCTTGGGAAGACAGCAATCCTACAAAAAGATTGAAATCCAAATTATACTTTGAGTGAGAAATGTTCTTATTTGCTTTGACATTTATTAAATGTCAACAGTACATCTAGTACTAGCAATGAGATTTTCTTTCTCTAAAAATGCTATGCATGATGTAGGCCACATATTGATTTTGTTACTTCTGACAGGGAGGGGGATGATAATAAACAGAAGGTTTTTTTTAAATCTAGTTTATAACAAAAATATTTGTTGGTATTTTAAGTAAATCTTAAGGAAGTTGAAACACTGTTTCTAAATACCATACATATAATGTCTTTGGATAATTATCTAAAAATAAACCGAAAAACTAATTTAAAACATTTTTATTTATTCACTAATGTAAGTCCCAAAGTATTCCTTGAATGTAGGATTCTTGGTTCTTGAAATAGGGGTGCTAGTAAGGCAGGGATTTCATCAGGGTTGTGGGCTCTCAGAATGATTTATCCAAGGAGAGAACTTACCTCACCCCTTCTGTTGTGGAAGGACACGGTGAGAAGGATCTGCCCATGGACCAGGAGAAAGTGGGCCCTCACCAGACACTGAATGTGCCAAAACCTGACCACGGACTTTCCAAAATCCAGATCTGTGAGAAGTAAATTTCTGTTGTTGATATACTACCCAGTCAATGGCATTTTGTTACAGCATCTCGAAGGAACTAAGACAAACGGTTATGCTCAGTTCACCTGCAATCTGTTTCCACAGTCCAGTGACCTGTTGTGTGCTCTAGTGGTGTGTGTTTGTGGGTATGGGCATGTGTGTGCAAGCACACATGTGTGTTCATAAGCACATTCAACAGTCCTCTGGCTGGCTATTGTATGTCCTCCAGGCACATGAAATTAAATGGGATACCAAAATTTATATTATTTTCTCGTCCCCCAAATTTAGATGCTCCTCATCAATTCATCAAGGCCTGGCGTCAAAGTCTGGCCATTCACCTGGCTGGGAATTGTCATTCTGGCTATTTCCTCATTTCACATCTAATTAAGTTCCATAAATGCAACTTCCATCTCAACATCCATACTTCTTTAGCCCCCTTTCTGTGATTTCAGTTCGTGTGATCATCACCTGTCATTTGATAAATAGTAATAGTATTGTAGCTGGTTCCCTGAGCACTAATGCCTCAATCCAGTTTCTGCATCAGAACTAGTGTGGTATATCTTGCACATAATTATGTCCATGTCACTCTCCCAAATAAAATTCTACTTAAATGTGTGTGTCCCTCCAACATTCATATGTTGGGACTTAATCCCCAATGAAGTAGTACTAAGAGGTAGGGTCTTTAGGAGGTTATTGGGCCATAAGGCTCCACACCCATGAATGGAATTAGAATCCTTGTCAAAGGGCTTGAGGGAACCTTTTCTCTCTTTGCTTTTCCACCATGTGAGGCAGCAGCAGCAATGTGCCATCTATGGAAGAGAAAGTAGCCCTCTCCAGAAACCTGACCCACAGGCACCTCGATCTGGGACTTCCAAGCCTCCAGAACTGTGAGCAAGAAATTCCCAGTATTTATAAATGAGATGTTTTGCTACAGTAGTGTGAAAAAATTAAGTCCTTTATTACCTATAGGATAAAATCAGAACTCTTGAGCCGGGTGTGGTGGTGCAAGCCTGTAATCCCTGCACTTAGGGAGGCTGAGACAGGAGGATCGTGAGTTCAAAGCCAGCCTCAGCAACGGCAAGGGGCTAAGCAACTCAGTGAGACCCTGTCTCTACATACAACACAAAGTAGGGCTGGGGATGTGGCTCAGTGGTCAAGTGCCCCTGAGTTCAATCCCCAGTACCAAAAAAAAAAAAAAAAAAAGAACTCTAGGGCTTGGAGAAAAACAAGCCAAATAACAGAATCCTAGGAAATAACACAAACACTGCAAATCAGTACTTATGGAATTCAGTTAAAACAATGCTCAGAAGAAAGTTCATAGTTAAAATACTTATCTTAATAAATAAAATAAATGAAGATATGCAAGAAATTAGAAAAACAAAATAAATCTAAGATATAGAAGCAAGGAAACCACAGATAAGAGCAGAAAATGAATCAGAAAATTTTTAAAAATGGAATAAATGAATCTGAAAGTTATGTCTTTTTAAAGATTGGGTGAGTATATTATTAGTTCAATTAATCAAATAAAAATTAAAATGCATAATTCACAGAATAAGAAAGATTAGAGAAATAAATATAGATCTGAAGAAATTTAGATTATCATGAATAACCACCAGAGACTAATATGCTGAACTTTTATAAATTTGAGAACCTCAATAAATGAATCACTCTTTAGAAAAATATATACCATAAGAACCACACAAATCTAATGCATCTTCTATATTAAAAATAATTTTCAGAGAGGTACAATCTCTAAAACACTAAAAACAATTGATTTCACAGGTTTATCAGGAAATTTTAACAAAATTCATCACACTGTGTTGAAAATAAAAACCATACAATTAGTTCTCTATACAAAAATAAGTCAATAAAAATTTAACATTCATTCTTCTATTTTGAAACATCCCTTAATAAAATAGAAATCGATGGATCCCTTTTTAAGATAAAAATATTTGTATATCAACCTCAGAGCCAGCATCAATATTGTGCTTAGTGAGAAAATCCTAGAAATATTTCTACTAATGCCAGGGAAAAATAAGATTTTCTTTTATCATCACTATTATTTTATACTGTGCTGTGGAATGACTAAACCCCTAATTAATGAGTAATATCTTACATAGTTACCATTTTTTTGTGGGAGGATGCTTTATATCTACTCTCTAAGCATCTTTAAGAATGCAATATATGGGGATGGGTTTGTGGCTCCCTGGTGGAGCACTTGCCTAGCACATGTGTGGCATTGGGTTCCATCCTCAGCACCACATAAAAATAAGTAAATAAAATAAATGTATTGTGTCCATCTACAGCTAAAAATTTTAAAAAGAATGCAATATGTTATCAACGATAGTCAATATGTTGTACAAAAGACTTCTTGAACTTATTCCTCCTGCCTTTCTGAAATTTTGTAACTTTAGATCAACATCTCCTTATTCCCACCAGGTACAACAGCCCCTCTTAACTACCTTTCTACTTTCTACTTCTGTGACCCAACAGGCATATGAACAAATGCCCAACATAATCAATCATCAAGGAAATGCAAATTAAAACCACAATGAGATATCACCTCATCCCAGTTAGAATGGCTATTCAAAAGACAAAAGTATTGGTGAGGGTGTGGAGAAAGGGGGACACTTGCACACTCTCAATGGAAATGTTTTCTAGGACAGTCATTATGAAAAACCATATGGCAGTTGCTCAAAAATTTTTAAATGTGACCATATGATCCAGCAATCTCACTATTTGATACATGTCCAAAAGAAATGAAATCACTTTGAGAGATAACTACGGTCCTATGCTTATTGTACCACTATTTACCGTAGCCTAGAAATGGTATCAGCCTTAGTGCTCATCAATGGATGAATGGGTAACAAATGGGATGTATGTATGCATATATTTATGTATATGTATGCATATGTATATGTACGCATACACATACATATATATGTATATATATCACATATACACAAAGTATCACATATACACATATAGCCAAACTATTCAACTATAAAAAGAAGGAAATCATTTGTTATAATATGTATGAACCTGAAATGAAATAAGCCAGGAACAGAAAGAGAAATGTCATATAACCTCATTCATTTGTGGCATCTAAAAAAGTTGTCCTCATTGAACTCTCATTTCTACCAGAACCCTCAGCTGCTAGTACTAGTAACTGCTTCTGGGTCAGGAAACTGGATTGCTAAGAGACAAAAGGTACAAGGGAGACCATTTTTCACTGTCTCCTTATATACCTTTCAAATTTGGTAGGCATGAATTATTTGCTTAAAATAAATAAAAATCATAATTTAAAATTTATCTAACTTGAATATTTGTTCCTGAAGAAAGACACTGTTAGTTCCCAAATGAGATGCTAGCATTGGAAATGATGAGAGATGATAAACAACACGGAAACATTTAGGGCGGTGGCATTACTTCTGGGGAAGGGAAGTCCCAAGCAGTTGTTTGGGACCACAAGAAGAGAGCTGCTGGAGGATAATGGGGACCAGCTGTGATTCATCCCTGCTGGGCCTGCAGCAGGAGGGATCAGGGCAGATGGGACTAGAATTACAAATACAATTGTTAAAGTGCTCCATGGTCTTGGTGGAAGCCCACAACTAGGTCACTGGACCATGTTCTCAGAGGCTGGCACTTCCAGACTCTTCTTTATCTTATCTGTATGTCTTCTTCACCAAACACACAACCAAGGTGGTTTCAAGGACTGGGCTGATTTCCACCTGATGGGACTGGGCACTTAGGATCAGCAACAATGGCCTCCAGGAGAAAGGCAAGCTGACAGCAGGGAGTCCAGGACCACAGAGAGACTGTCCTGCAGAGATATTTGAGAGGTAGCTCCAGTGCCATACTGGATGAATGGAATAAACTGAGGGATCACTCTAAGGAGGCAAAGGAGGGAAGGGGTAGAAAGAAGGCAAGATAGACAGACTTCGTGATATTTGTGATATTTGTGTTTTTCCCCATCAAAATACTGAAAAGGCAGAGACCTTTTTACCTTTCAGTTCTCTGAAGAGCTTATGTCTTGGGTCCCTGCTTCTGGGTGTGATTTTCTCTGAGTTTCCTGGTGCATCGACCACTTGCATGTTTTATCCTTTGTTTAGAGCTCCAGAAAACGATTTCTCATGGGTGGAGATAGGGTGAGGAGCTTCTGCAGCTTCTTTGGGGGTGGTTTGAGCAAGGCGGCTCCCTTCTGTTAGGGTTGCAGGCCAGGACTACATGGCTACATAAAGGATATGATTTAAGGGATGGAATCACCTTAGGGAAAATAAACATTTCTCAGTGGCTGAGGATGTAGTTATTTCTCAAATTAATAAAACATACTTGGCCTATTAGCCAAAAGGTTTGGAGGCACCTGAAAATAAGTTTTGCAAAAAATGAGATTAATGGGAAACAAAATTGGGGCCAAATCTTACTGTGAAAATAGGCAAGCGTGAATAAACAGAAAGACAAGACATGAGACCCTGCATGATAAACGAAAGGAAGCCAAAATTTAGGCAATTTTCTGGCAGCCAAAATAAGGCAGCTGAAATGCAAATGTCCCTGAGGGAGCTCACTCACTGACTTGGATTATGTGAGTGACAAAGAGCAGATCCTTTTCTGGGAATTGGATTGGACTTGAAGGGAGAACGAATAGGTTTCTTTCTGAGTCTTTCCTGCCAACAATGATTTTAAACACAAGGGTGAACTTAGTGCTACCAGGAGCTGTGAAGCGGGTGAGGGAATGTTGGATTTGGGAGACCTGGGCCCCCCTCTGGTTCTCCTTCCACCCAGTAGCTGTGCACCTTGGGCAAATCATTCCATTTGCCTGTAACTTATATTCTAAAATTGGGAATAATAGACTAACTGCTGGAAAGCAAGGTGGAATTTCTTCAGGATCATTAGAGCTCAGTTAAGGAAAACCAGGTGGACCTGAGGAGCAGCTATCCTAAGTACAAAATGGATTGCTCCTTGGTCAGTTCCACAAAATCATGCAGGACCTGGAAGAGCCTTAGTACTCATACTTGTGTAAATCCTACCTCAACCACATCATAAAAATATTGTAATAGACTCTTAACCCACATTAAGTACCATTTTTAAAAATTTATTTTTTTTAGAACAAAAGAATGCATTTCAAGTCACAGTACACACATGAAGCATAATTTTCCATTTCTCTGGTTGTAAACTGTGGGGGACATATGCAAGGGCATGCCACAAAATGGCACCGAGCTACCAGCTCAGGCCTGACCACGCTGCCCCGGGAGAGCCATCACCTCGCCCTTATTGGCTGACCTCTGCTTCCGTGGTCGTGGACAAGACACGGACAATGAATACTCTCCTACCTAAGTGCCTCTGTACATCCCACTTCCGCATTCTTAGCTTAGTAACAGGACACCTACCCCCTCCTCTATATAAGCCTGTATCTCTCCTCAATAAATCAGTTCCTGCTTACGACAGAACTCTCCGGCTCAGGCGTGGTAACTGCGTGCCGGACGACTTTACCATTCTCAGCCATTGTGTCGGAGACTCCCGGGGATCTCCTCCTCCCCGCTGGCGGAGGGGGGAGACTGATACCTGGCTGGGAGGACCCCGACAGTAAACAAAGTAGATTCACACCATTTGTGTGAATCACATTAAGCCCCATTTTATATAAAAGTGAAATTAGTATTATATTTGTACTTTTGATTTTTGTTTCTGAATAATTTGCAATAGACTCTGATAGTTTGGTATTTGTTACAGATTCTCATGAATTCTTGTAAAATGAAAGAAATCTAACCTGAAATGGTTGTTGGAATGTAATGAAGTTTTTTTTTTGATATGTATTAAATTCAGCATTTAAAGAAGTTGACATATTTGTGGGCATTTAATTATATGTTTTTAATTGATTTTGTAGCTTCCTTAGCATATTTTGTATTTTAAATTTATTTAGATTTAGGAAAGTGGCTAGGTAGCAAAGGTTTTGCTATTTAGGCTCAGCATTCCAAGTACCTTGAAAGAAATCAAGCCTATTATACTTTCAAAAGCAAGCTTAAAATGTTTGCAAAAATATACTTAAGTCATAATAGAGTTGATTATTTGAGGTATTTTGTCAGTTCAGTATGAGCTGATTAAATGGTAATCAAAACTGCCTGAAAAGCAATGTTTAAAATTCATTATACTTAGAATAATGAAAACAAATTTAAAGCTTAATATCAACTGGGCTCAAATAACTAGGATTTGAAAATTATTCCAGTAATAAATTAATGATTAATTTTGTTCAAAGTAGCCACACAGTCTTTCAAGTTTACAAACCAATCCATGGACACAGAGCATGGAAACTTCTGATTCCATTTCACTCTTCCCTGTGCCTCTACAACCTATATTTCTCTGCCTATCTTAAAATCATTAACTCTAGTGCTCATCACATTTATTAAGAGCTAAAGTAGTGACTTTGGACTTAACATTCTTTTGAAGATGGAAGTGGTCTCATAGGCAGACAATTAGAAAAACCATGTTTGGGAAACTATACTTTCTCACACAGATCCAGTTTGGGGGTTTGGAGATTATAAAACTGAGGGAAGTTGTATAAGAAAAGTAATAAACTCTAAATATAAAGTTAATATAAACTCTAAATATAAATGTTGATAAAAGTCAACATTTATAGAATAAAGAGTCACAATAAATTTGAACTATAAATATTACAAATATTACAAAATCTAGAGAAGTGATATGATTTTTATCAACTAGCTGCCAAATATATTTCATAACAGTTTCCCTTTTTTTCCCCCAGTGCTGGGGATCCAAACCCAGGGCTTTATGCATGCTAGGCAAGTGCCAGCACGGTTGGACAGAATGTTCCTTCTGATGAGACACCCTGAGAAGGGAGCAGCTTCTGCTCCCTTCTCAGGGGCTTCTGCCAAGCCTGTAGGTCCTGAGTCTAGTCAGGGGAGCCATTGCATGGATCCATTGAGATGACTTTACAGAAGGAAGGTTTGCATTCTTTAATATCCTCAAAAGACCAAGAGAACAGGACAAGAGTCTCTTCCACATGGTAGGAAACTGATGGAACATGACAACCAAATGCAGCACCAGTTCCTGCCCAGGATTCTGAGCCAGAAAGGATGCTAGTCATTGAGATGACTAGAAAACTAGATAGGACAACTAGAAAAATTTGGAGGGAGTCTGTGAATTGGATACTCTTATTGTAGCAATGTGAATATTCTGATTGGGAAGGCAATAGAGTAGCAATCAAGAGTAACACATCAGGGGCTGGGATTATGGCGCAGTGGTAGCGTGCTCGCCTAGCGCGCATAAGGCACTGGGTTCGAGCCTCAGCACCACATAAAAATAAAATAAAGATATTCTGTCACAACTAAAAAATAAATATTAAAAAAAAAAAAAAAGTAACACATCAGCAAGGCGCGGTTTCACATGCCTATAATCCCAGCACTTAGGGAGGCTGAGACAGGAGAATCGCGAGTTCAAAGCCAGCCTCAGCAATGGCGAGGCGCTAAGCAACTCAGTGAGACCCTGTCTCTACATAAAACACAAAATAGGGCTGGGGATGTGGCTCAGTGATCGAGTGCCCCCGAGTTCAATCCCTGGTACCCCCCCCCCAAAAAAAGAGTTACCTGAACACAATGCAATACTGTCACAGCCATTCTGATAGTCAAGCTTCCAAGTGGCTAAGGGCAGGCAGCGCAGGATACAAAGGGACGATTCTCATCCCAGGCAGGATGGATTTTTATCATGCTACTCATAAGGGTGCACAATTTAAAACCTTTGAAATACTTATTTCTTGCATTTTCCATTATTTTCGGGCTGCAGTTGATCCCAGAAAGTAAAGCAGTGGGTAAGGGAGGAATACCATATTGTTTTGTCTTTGTCAATTCCATGAGGTGTGATTTTTTTTTTCCCACACATTAACGTGTATCTCCAAAATCTCAAAGCTTCCCAGGATTTCTGTTGGCCAGCAGGCATTTGAGAGTTTGATGTTCCTAATGAGAAACTATGGGTTAAAAATTAAGTGATAAAAATTAAGTCAGTAGAATTTTTTAATAAGTATAAAATCAACATGGTATGTGATGATTAAGCATTGTGACAGGGTTTAGTTGACAGTTTTCTTTTCCTTAAATGCTAAATAAAATAGCAAGCCTCCTGTAACCAGTGACATCCTGGATATCATAAAATGTGATAAGCTGATTTTTCTTTAACCCATAGTTTCTCATTAGGGAGGGATTGATTAGGTGATACTACTTTTGATAGCTCTAATATCAACCCAAGGTAGAAATGAACCCCAAATTACCATTTAAAGACCTGCTTCTTTGTTAGGAATTTGTAGGGACAGAGGGAGGCAATCACACAGCCATTAGACCAAAAAAAAAAAGATGAGTCCAGGGTCAGGGTCAGTGTGGAGTAAGAGAGTAAACAGATAAAAATCTTAAAATGAGCCTGTTACTCAACATTCCAAAGCCCATGACATTTAATAGTCAACAGACCCAAACAAATCAGAACAGGAATTCTTTCCAGATGACAGTTAATGGAGCAAAATGAGATTGACTTTAAAATAAGAATGTTTATTATGTCCAAAAGAAATAAATGAAGACCTAAATGAAGACAGTGATTTTTAAAGATGGCAGATAAAAATGTAAAAATTCTTAAAATTAAGCAAATAATTTTTGAAATATTAATAGCTAATATTTATTGCACCAAGAGCTATATCCATATTGGTTCTCCTAACAGTCACAAACTCTATCATGTAAGTACTATGGTTCCTATTTCAGAGATGAAAAAGATGAGACCCAGAGAAGCTAGCAATTGTCTAAACCCAGTAGCTAATGAATAGCAGAAGTGGAATTTAAACTCATTAAGCTGATAACAGAGCCCTAGCTCTTAAATATCCCCTAAGTCTGCCTGTGCCTAGATTTTGAATGAGAGGATTTGTGAATTAGAAGGTTGGAAGATGGCAAGATCTAAAGAGTTGAGAATTAAGAGAATCAGCTAATCACAAGTGTCCTCTCCCTGCAGAGGGAGATTTGAGGATAGATGAATAAGAAAAAGGCAAGGAAGACCAGGGAGGTGGAATTTACAGTGATATGGCCACATGCCAAGGAGAGCTGGTAGCCTCCAGAGACTGGAAGAGGCCAGAGAGAATTCTCTCTGTAGGGAGTTCAGCCTGCCTGCATCTTGATTTTGGACTTCTGTCCTCTAGAACTACAAGAAAATAAATTTATTTTGTTTTAAGCCTCAAAGTTCGTGGTCATTTATTTAGGCAGCTACAGGAAGCTAATAAATCTCCTAAGTGAAAAACAAAAAACCTTTCTATGGCTTTGAAACAGCAACTTCAAAAAAGTTCATGCACAATAGCAATGAAAGTTAGCATGCACCAATAAATACATAAACTATGGAAGATGTCAATGGGAAACATTTCAAAATATTATGCAAAGAAATAATGGAAGACAAACCAGGTGAAATGGCTCAAATCATAAAGCCTTCCCAAACAAATCTAAGTTGAATTCACTTTCTATCAAGATCTCAGTAGGATTGTTCAGGACCCTAAAATTCACAAGGAAAAGGAAAAAAAGTTAAGACAATTTTCTACTAGGAGAACAATGTATGTATGTAAGGGGGCAGGTTATACTATGAAATGTCAAGAATCATACCACTATATTCATTGAGACTATTTCAAGGATAGAGAGAGAACGAGACTGAGCCCAACAAAGAGAATCTCACATACTTGAAACGTCGATACATTACAGAGGTGGTATTATAAATCAATGGTGAACTGATGGTTTATTTTAAAAAATCAGTGCCGGAACAATCTATCTATATAAAAGAAAAGTTATTTCCTACTTTGTACCATATCATTTTAGGTAAAGACTTAAATGTGAAAGCCAAAGCTTTAAAATATTTAAAGGGATATGCAATAGAAGTTTATGACCTCAGGATATGAAAGATACAGCCAGCCAAAGCTATCCATTCCAATAAAACCTTCTGCATGACAAAATATTACAAAGCAAAAAGACATATCACAGATTCGGAGAAAATATGTATAACGTAAAATTTGATGATGAATTAGTACCTAAAACAAGTAAGAAACTACAAACCCATAAGAAAATGATAGGCAATTGGCCAAAGCAGAAATGTGAATGGGTGATAGAATGGTACTCAATTCCTTCAGCAATCAGAGACATACAAATAAAAACTACAGTGAAATTCCATTTCATGCTTAACATACTGGTGAACATTAAGAAGTATGATTTTGAAGAGGATGTAGAGAAATGAAAACTCCAGTATAATGCAGGTTGGAGCTAAACTAGTACCAAAAGATTGCTGAGAAGTTTGAGAAGATTGATCAAGTTTCAACATGCTCACATCCTCTACATTTATCTCCCAAAGAAAATTTTATGTAATGATATGTAAATATGCTTATTGTAGTTTTTTTAGGAATGAAAAATGGAAAATGATCTAAACTGAAAGGAAATAGATAAAAAATTTGATAAAAATATATCAAATTTATAAAAATATATCAAAAATTTGATAAAAATATATCAAATTATAATGTCCAAAGAAATGCTATACCCATGAATGGTTGCACATGCCTGTAATCACAGTGGCTCAGGAGGCTGAAGCAGGAGGATCACTAGTTCAAAGCCAGCCTCAGCAATTTAGTGAAGCCCTAAGCAACTTAAGACCCTGGTCCTAAGTAAAAAATAAAAAGGGCTGGGGATGTATCTCAGTGGTAAAGCACTCCTGGGTTCAATCCCTAGTACCAAAGAAAGAAAGAAATGCTGTGTACAATGTATCAACCTGAAAAATCATAAAAACTTAAGTACAAAAGCAAGATGCAGAAGGTTGTATACAGTGTGCCACCATTAATGCACCATTTTCAAACCTGGAAAATATGTAGTTTTCTGTTAAAATAATTTGAAACTAAAAACATGATTAACATCCAGTTCAAGATGGTGGTTACCTCTAGAGAAAGAAAGCAATCAAGCTTTGACAGTATCTGTAATGTCTTATATCCTTATTTTTTTTAAAAAAAGTCTGAAGTTAATATAGCAGAAAATTAAGGACCCTTTAAGTTCAGTAGTGGGTATATGAATATTGTTTTGTTCTTGCTTTTATATTGAAATTTTTGACAATAAAAATTAGAAGAATAAAAGCAAAAATATACTGGGATCCTTTCATATTGAAGTGGAAAGAATTCAAATGATAAATGTTATATCTTCCTGTTTGGTTTTTGTTTTTACATGAGGTCTTGGAAGCTGTTGACAGAAAAAGCTTTGCATGAGTTTGATATCATCAAGGGCGCCGGGATCTGGGCAGTGACCAAGGGTGGAATCTGGCAGTGGCAGAAGGAATAATCAATCCCTAAGCATGAGAGAAGGTGAATGTGCCAGCCTTGAGGTATCATGTGTTCTCCTCTTACTTTAAAAGAGGTTCCAAAGCATTACTCAAACAAATACTTTCTGCAACACCTTGTTGGTGGTGGTTTTTGACTGTACTTTTTTAGATAACTTGGAAGAGATAAAGATATTACCTAGACTATCTAGTGACTGGAAACATATATGAGGGGAAAGAGGCTGGCTCCAAATGCATGACGAGTTATGTGACTTGGAGGAAGAATCCAGATCAGAGTCAGGAAAACCTGGTTCCAGCCTTAATCAGCTGTGAGGCATCTACAATTTCATCCACTCTCTGAGCCTGTCTCTTAGCCATGAAATGAAGGAATAAGTTCAACAAATCACTAAGGTCACTTATAGCATTAACATGTTACAGATACCTTTTAGTGTTTTGCCTTTCACACTTTAAATGAACAAATTAAAGATACCTTATTTTTCTTTTTCCTAACGCTGTCTGGTGATAGATGAAAAGTAAAAATACCAGAATCTGAGACTGATGTACTCAGTTTCTGCTTTTTGGTTCATTATGTCACTGTTATAGTCCTTGAGAAAATAGAAAGACTATGTAAAAACTCCTGAGATGACACCTCTCCATTCATGCATATTAGGAGTCATGATATTTTTACAGATACTTTTGATATTTTAAAACTATATTCAGAGAATTCTAGAAGACCTCTACCCAGAGAAGGAAACTGAATAAATATCATGAAAAAGAATCCCAGGAAACGATTAATAAACTGAATTGCTTATTCACATGTTGAGTCTTCAGGGAGGGAAGGAATGACCTTCTGGATGGCTGTGGCACAGACCACTAATGGTCCCTATATATTCATTCTCTCCTTACTTTTATTAATACAGCCTCTAGAATTTCAGCTGGGTAACTGACTTCCCAGCTTTTGACTTTTTTCTCACTTTGCTTTGTGGCTAGAAATGGGGTCTGACGAAGGGTGCAAGTGGAAATCATAAGAGCAAATTCTAGGTCTCATATTTTAAAATGGGAAGTTGTATGTTTTTGACCATCTCTTTCCCCTTCCAGCAGGCTGAAGTTCAGATGAGGCAGCTTTGACTTTGAGAAGAACAAAAGCTTGTGGATGACCAGGATGGAGCATCAAGGTAAAAGAAGCATGGGTCCCTGAGTGACCTTGTGGAGCAGAGCTACTACTCTGAGACAGCAGACTATTATGCATGAGAGAAATCAAAAGCCATCTTGTCTGTGCTCCAGAGATATGGATATTTTTGTTACATTGAATTAGCCAGTTCCCGGATTAATGCGTGACTGAAGAAAGCTTGAGCCATTCACAGTGGTCCCAGAGGAAAAAGGAGACTTATCAACCATCTGTGAATGCCAAGAAAAACCGGGAACGGATACTAGCTTGAACCTAAATATGAGCAGACCATCAGAAAAATCCACATAGAAGAACATTCTGCAGAACAACTGGCCTGGCTTCTTGAAAAAAGCACTGTGTCATAAAAGGTAAAAAAAAAAAAAAGCTGGGTGCCAGATTAAAGAAGCCTAATGTATCATGAAAAATAATGCAATGCGCAATCCTTGACTAGACTCGAGTCTAAAAAAAGTATATATAAGACATTATTTTTTATAAATTTTTTTTAGTTGTAGGTGGACACAATATATTTTTATGTGGTGCTGAGGATCAAACGCAGTGCCTCAATCATGCAAGGCAAGCCCTCTACCACTGAGCTACAATTTCAGCCCTATATAAGACATTATTGATACAACTGGAGAAATTAGAATATGAAAAGCATATTGACTAATAAAATAGTCATACATAGTGAAACATGAAAACTTACAGAAATATTTGGGACAAAGTGTTCAATATCTGCAACTTATTTCCAAATAGTTCAAAAAAACTAATAGCAGTAGTGGTAATAAAAATTTATGTATATTACAAAATATTAGCAAATCAATGGAAATAGCTGAATCCAAGCGAAGAGTATATGGATGTTTTTGCACTAATCTTACAGTATTTCTCTAGATTTAAAATTTTAAAAAATAAATATTGAGAGACCACCTTTTTTCCTTTTTTCTCTTTAGTTCCTACATATGAGAGAAAATATTTGACTCTTGACTTTCCAAGTCTTATTTATTTCAGTTAGCATGATGTTCTCCAGTTCCATCCATTTACCAGCAAGGGACATAATTTCATTCTTTTTTTTTTTTAAAAGAATCTTTATTTTATTCATTTATTATTTATATGTGGTGCTGATGATCGAACCCAGTGTCTCACGCATGCTAGGCAAGCGCTCAACCACTGAGCTACAGCCAGCCCCAATTTCATTCTTCTTTATGGCCGAGTAGAACTCCACTGTGTATATATCACATTTTCTTTGTGCATTCATCTATTGATGAATATATGAATATATTACAATGCATCCTAATTGTATATGTAACTATAATGCACCAATAATAAATAAATAGCAGGAAGACCAATGGAGTAGAGTGAGGGGATTGGGGGGGTGGGAAGGAAGGAGGTAAGGGGGCAGAATTGGGGATGGGAATGGAGAAAAACATGTGATATGAATTTATGAATATGTCAAAATAGTGCCACTTTTATGTATAATGCACTAAAGATAGTGAAATAAAAATATTGGGAAAAACAAATCTAAAGATACATGGATATCTTTTAGACTTTGAGATAGAAATAATACTCTTAAAGACATAAAATTATATAAGAAAAGATTGGTATATTTGACTATATTATAATGAGTTCTGTCCATCAAAAGAATTCTAATCCAACTCCATCTTACTTCCAAAGCACTTCCATCTCCTCACATACTACATACTTCACTTATTTATTACACTGTGAAATCGCCTGACCATCCTTATTAGAAATAGACAATGTTATGGTGAGGGTTTTTGTGTTTTGTTCACTGGCTGATTCCTAATACATATAACACTTATACCACACAGTATGTACTCAATAAATAAGTGTTGAAGTAGCTGGGCGCAGTGGTGCAAGCCTGTAATCCCAGCACTTAGGAAGGCTGAGACAGGAGAATCGTGAGTTCAAAGCCAGCCTCAGCAATGGTGAGGTGCTAAGCAACTCAGTGAGACCCTGTCTCTACATAAAACACAAAATAGGGCTGGGGATGTGGCTCAGTGGTCAAGTGCTCCTGAGTTCAATCTCCAGTACCAAAACACAAAAAAACAAAAATAAGTGTTGAAGTAACTATTGAAGGAATAAATGAATGGAATTGGTTAAGGCAATTAAGTTACAAAATTAAATTCTAAATATTACTATTTTTTATATTAACACTAAAACATGATGACTCACTCAGTGAACTTGAGTAAGATCTGCTTTTGATGAAAAATTCTGCAACTGTAACTCAATCATATCATTTGATGTCACTGGAATCCTGAGGATTGCTCGGATGATAGGCTGCCTAGATGCAAATTCTGATGATCTCGTTAGTTAACCAGGTCCCCCATTTCCTTACCTTTAAAATGAAAGAAAATAGTGGCCAGTTCCTGGTATTGGCCTAAATTGTTGCATAGAATAACACATGAAGCCGGGCGCGGTGGCTCAAGCCTGTAATCCCAGAAACACATGAAACAAAGAAGTGGGTTTGTACCAACACTCAGACAATGAGAACTGCTGCTGCTTATGTCACTCCAAAGGATTGAGTGGGCCTGGCCGCTGCTGTATCTACACGTCCCCTTTATGTTCTAAGCTGCTGTCACCCTGGACTTTTTCCTAAATATTCATGTTCTCATTCACTTGCAGGTCTTTGCATATACTCCCACTACTTAGAACATTCTTTCCCTAATCTATTTTGTTACTCGTTGTGCACATCTCATCTCAAAAGTCTTCCCCTTGGAGGATTCTTCTCTACCACTTTGCTCCCTTCTATATACTCACATGGGCCTCTGATGGCTGGGCATTATTGAATAAAGGATCAATATTTATCAAATGAATGAATTGCAGCACTATTCCCAACATGACTACACAGCTTTCTAATTGTACTCACTGGCACAAAAATGCTCTATAGCCAAGCTTAGAAACTACCAGCTGCTAAGAAGTACTTTCCTTCCTTCTCACACAACATTCTCTGTATCATCTTCATCCCTCATATCCATGTTACTTGTGCAAGTTAAAGGGAACTGCTAATTCACTCATGATCCAATCCCCAGGAGAAATACCAGATTGCAGAAGTTTTTACGGACTGTGAGTTTAGGCAGAACTTCTTGATAAGGAAATCCTCCTGCTCACACTCAGAGCAGGAACTCACAGCTCCAGGATTTGGATTTTTTGGAAAGCTAACGACCACACAGCTAATGCTACCATTTTGTTTCTTCGTGAGTCTCAGAGCCATCTGGTACTAGGCATGGTTATATCTTATTAATATCAGGTATGAGTATCCATGGCACATGAGGGTCAGGCAAGATCTCCCTCCCTTTCACTATAACCTTGAGTAGAAGTAGCTTTGAAGATGACCAGTAGCCTAGAGGTAGGAAAACGTTGGCAAGATAGAGTGTTTCCCTCTGGCCCTGCCATTCCCTCCACTGCCCTCTGGCTTGATTCCCATTCCCTGTGTCATAAACACGTTGTCCTCTCTCCCTTGAGTACAGCTGGTGTCATCTCTGTCCAGATTGCTTTCCAGGGCAGACACCCAAGCTTCAAGGACTCACAGTCTGTACTCAGACCATCTTTTGGGCATATGAGGCGGGGCACACGGATTCCCTTGGAGCTGAGCTTTGCTGACTTTGAAGAGAACACATCTGAAGGTATAATAAAGCTTGTCTTCCCACAGCATATAATAAGTATTAGCCACCAACGATCAAAATAGCAAAGGGAAATGTGTTGTGGGAGAAAAGAGACATTAGAAGGCAGAGAAGCTGTTCACCCAAATCAATAGAAATGCCAGATTGTATAGTCTACCCTATTATTCTCATTCTTTCATCAGGATTTGTAGAGATAGGAACTTGTACATTTGGCTGCATTCAAGAAACTATTAATGAACAACAACTGTATATTAATGATATGTAGGTTTAAAAAAATGGACAAATAAAGTCTGTCTATCCTTGAGAAACAAAGATCAGTCATTTAAGCCATAATTCCACCTTTATCATTCAATTGGCAAAAGTTCTCATTTTCTCTGCCTTCATTTAGAGGTTATCCATCTGTTTAATGAATTTAGTTTACCATATCTAGACTATTTCTATCTAGTGCTCTTAAGACTGTTAAGGCACATCCTAGAACTGCATACATAGTCTTCAAGATTTAGACAATACATTATTTTCTCTAAGATGAAGTCATTTTATGCTTATTTCTCATGGTTTATAGGTGATACCCAATGGCAAGTTGACTTGTTGACCTTAGCAAGCACAATTGGGACAAAATATTCAATGGTGTCTATATTGACTTTTTGGACTAACAATCAGGCATAGTCTAACATTCTCCAAATCTCTTTTTTATGCCTAAATGTGACAAAAGTATATTTATATATAACTATACCAAAGTTCCACGATATCTTCCCAATAATTTAGATAACTATGGGGATGATCATACAATACATCTCTTTACCTTGTTAGTTTGAACAGTTCTATTTAAAATATTAATAGCTCGATGATAATTCTATTTTTAAAAGAATGTCCTTTTGAAAAGTTTTTGAAAAAGTTCCGTGATGAAAATCTGTAATAAAAAACATGGTGTAAAGAGAGGATTTGGGGATTTAGGAACTAGACTATCTTAAAATCATGTTCTATTCCTGCCATTTACTCTGTATATGAACTTGACCATATCACTGAATCCCTCTGAAATTCAGCTTCCTCAACAGCTGTATTAGTCAGCTTTTTATTGTTATAACAATCCTGGACACAGGATATTTATAAAGCAAAGAGGCACATTTAGCTCACAGTTTTGGAGGTTCAAAGTCCAAGATTGGGAAGGTCCATTGGTTTGGTCTTTGGTGAGGGAGATGGATGGTAGTTTGTCAAGGTGGCGGGATGTGCAGAGGCAAATGGTCACATCTTGAGTAGAAAGGGTGAGAGAGAGAGAGAGAGAACAGGCTCCCACAATCTCCTTCAAGGGAAACTGCTAATAACCTAAGGACTTCCTACATGGCACCACTTTCTAAAAGTTCTACAAACACCCAAAGACACTATCCTTTAACATATGAATCTTTGGGGGATTCTCAACATCCAAACAACGGCAGTAGAAGTAGGATAACAAGATAACAATTGTTACTATAGACAAGGGTGAGGATTAAGAGTAATGCCCAGGGCTGGGATTGTGGCTCAGCGGTAGAGTGCTTGCCTCGCATGCGTGAGGCCCTGGGTTCGATCCTCAGCACCACATACAAAGCAATAAAATAAAGACATTGTGTCCATCTACAACTAAAAAAATATTAAAAAAAAAAAAAAAAAAGAGTAATGCCCACAAGATACTGGGAAAGTGCCCATAGCACTATGTAACAACTTTCTGCAATGATGAAAACTCTTTTGCCCTCTTATATAGTAGCTGCTAGAGTATTTGCAACATATAACAGAGAAATTGATTTTAAATTAAATTTATATTTATATTTAAATAGTCCCATGAAGCTACTTTATTAGATACCACAGATCTAGACTGCCAGAGGTCCTCAATAGATGATATCATTGGTAGGATTAATAACAGAAAGTTTGGATTCCCTATCCAAGATGGTCTAAAGCAAAGAGTAAAACAAAAACTACTCCAATAAAAGAATTCTCATTAAAAATTTCTGAGATTTTTATAAGAGATTTTATGGCATATTGACCTAAGAATATCTAAATATAATCTTTTAGATACTCAGCCTCAAATCACTGGGAGCCTTCTTATCCCAAATATGGGATAAAGAAGGGTCCTCTTGAGCTCCTAAGTGGAGAACTATGTATCTCCTAATACTTAAACCCTCAAATTTCCAAAGATTAAAAAAAGTTCCTAAGAGAATGATATATATATATATATATATATATATTTTTTTTTTTTTTTTTTTTTTTTTGGTATTTAAGATCAGCTTCATCCAGAAGCTTATGAAAAAAAAAATCTCTGGCTGCATCAGATTCCATATTCCCAAACATTTTGTTCACTTTGTCAAACATGAAACAGACTACAAGACTATTTAGTTTGGCCAACAAATACTGCTGCAAGTAATTTTATCATACATTTCTCAGTAGTAACTCTATGCCAGTTTCTAAAAATACTAAGCATTTTGGGCCAGGTGGCCTTGGAGACTTCATGGTTTGAGTAACTTGACTTCAATAGCTCCAATCTCTCTGCTCTCCAGTGACTGCCCAGATCTAAACAGATGATTTAAATCATGAAAATTCCTTTGTTTAGAACCGTGATTTTATCATCTGAGTAATTAGGATGCTTCTAAAACAGTCATTTGAAACAGAAAACTAGAAATTAGTAGCGTGTTTTATAACCAGACGTGAAGATACTAATATATTAGTATTTTCCAGCAAACCCAAACAGTTGAAGACAATAAGAAATTAGTCAGAACCTTAAACAAGTATGAAAGCTTAAACAAGGTGGACATAATGCTTTGAAGCCTGTAAACTAGTACCAAGTAGGCCCAGAGCACCCGCAAATCTCAAATAATAGAATGTTGGTGCTGGAAGGATCCCAGGGATATACCAGATGATCTGTTTGTTCTACAGAGAAAACTGAAGCCCACCAGTGTTGTGATTTTCCCATAGTCACACATCAGCTCATGGCAGAGCTCAGAACTGATTATCTCCTGGTTCTCATTATAGTGTTCTTTCTAGTAAAGCAAAGTCGACCAACTCGGGGTAGGTCCTTTCCTTCTTAATGAGCAATATATCCTTGCATTAAGAGAGGCACCTTCCCTGCTCACAAAGAGATTCTTCATCCAGTCCACCATTTCTCAGCAGTCCCAGAGCTCAAGGGAGGGCATCTGTATGGGTGGACTTGCGAGTCATGTTAACAGAAATATCTGGAGCCCCATCTACTTACTGAGTCCTACTAGACCAAGTTTAGGGGCCCTAGTAAGAACGGAAGGATTCAGCTCCCCAGAGATGCAGAGCTTGCTGAACAGATGCCTGAATGAGCCTTAGTCACCAAATGATGCTGAGTGTATGGTTGACAGCACACAAGGTAAGTGGGATGTAGTCACAACACAATCCTGACTTCCCTGTGCAGGAGCAAGCTCCCGATCCACTCTCTGCAAAGGCAAATCCCTGCTACAGAATCTGCTGGGTTCACAGACTGTAAAAGCTAGAGCGCCTACCACTATCAGGCATACCCCTAGCCTAGGAGACTGGGATGATACTAGAGATTGAGCATGAAGCTTAACTTCAGAGCTCATTTACTCACTCCAGGAACAATTCTTGAGAACGCATCAGTTCTATTCAAGTTCTATTCAAAACATACAAAACCTGGACACTATTGAGTACATCATAGATATTTACTGAGTGCAAACAGTGCTCTGGGTGAAGATACAACTTGCTCCCGCCTCCACCATCCTGTAGGGCATTGTTAGCACCTCTGCAATGGCCCAGATTGATTTTTGATATTTCTTCCTGAATATCTACTTTCCTTTTTCTAGAATATAATTACTCCTGGGCAAGGAATAGAAATTTCTTCAAGATAGCTGAATGAAATATAAGCAAATCTATTGCCAATTGCTAGACAGAGACAAATTGATGGCGATCACTGCTGTAATTCAGTTGGTTTCTACAATTCTGTAATTCTACTTGCTTATCTACAATATGTTTAGCATGGTGCTCTGCGCACAACCGAATGTTGTATGCTCTTTCTTCCAGATATTTGCAATCATTTTTGTGAAGCAGAGAAGGGAGAAAAGAAATATTCAAGCAATCCAATGTTAAAGTGATTAAATAAGGAAATGCAATATTCCAACCAGGTGTCTGGTAAAGGGAGCAAGAGCATACAAATGAAAGACTTCATGAGGAAGAAAGGATGCAGTTGGTCTTCAATGATGAATTGATGCATTGGAGAGAGGGGAGAGGGGTGGGCAGCTTAGGTGACAGAAAAAGCATGAGGAAGGCACAGAATCAAAAATGAAGATGATGGAGTCTAACTTAAGTGGAAGTAAGAGTTAGGCACTTCAGAAATTGGTTTTGCCACTTTTGCTAATTTTGGAGACATGATAAAATCAGGTTATAACTATTTTTCTGAATCTACTTGCATTTCTGGTGGCAGACCAGTTTTTTTTTTTTTTTTTTTTTCCAATAGCCAATCTGGAATGATTCCATTTGGAATCTTACCAGTCAAAAGGTGTTTAGGGGAATAACTTTGCTTTCTCTAATTGAGGAAATTGGGGAAATAGCTTAGTCTTCCCTGTTTATAGTAGTGGCTCTCAAACTTCATCTTGTATCAAAATCACCTGGAAAGCTTAAGAGATTACTGCACCTCATTCTGAGAGTTCCTGGTTTCGCAAATGTATGGTGGGGATTAAGAATTTGCATTTCTAACAAGTTCCTGTGATGCTGACATTGCTGGCTGGGGACAACACTGAATACCACTGATTTAGAGGGAAGACACAGTGGGTGGATCCTTGCTTGTGACATTTGGCAGTGAGTGATACCGGCCCAGGTATGAAGAAATTGTTCATATGAACAACCTGAATATAAAAATAATGTAGATGATTAAATGAACTGAGTTTGTTTTTGAGGTTGTAGAATATATAAGACAAATATTTCAACATGACTTGTAGGTATACAAAGGCTTTTAACAGTGAACAGAGTGATATCAACTTTAGTCAGATTTAAAAAAAAAGCAGAAGTCTTATTAAGGAAGTCAGGTCCTAAGCTGACATGATAAAGATTTGGGCCTACTTTTTCTTCTATTAGGCGTAGGGTCTCTGGTCTAATTCCTTGGTCCTTCATCCACTTTGAGTTGAGTTTTGTGCAGGGTGAGAGACAGGGGTTTAATTTCATTTTGCTACATATGGATTTCCAGTTTTCCCAGCACCATTTGTTGAAGAGGCTATCTTTTCTCTAAGGTATGTTTTGGCACCTTTGTCTAGTATAAGAACTGTATTTATGTGGGTTTGTCTCTGTGGCCTCTATTCTGTACCATTGGTCTACATGTCTGTTTTGTTGCCAATACCATGCTGTTTTTGTTACTATTGCTCTGTAGTATAATTTAAGGTCTGGTATTATGATGCTTCCCACTTCATTCTTCTTGCTAAGGATTGCTTTGGCTATTCTGGGTCTCTTATTTTTCCAAGAGAATTTCATGATTGCTTTTTCTATTTCTATGAAGAATGTCATTTGGGATTTTAATAGGAATTGCTTTAAAATCTGTATAATGCTTTTGGTAGTATGGCCATTTTGATAATGTTAATTCTGCCTATCCAAGAGCATGGGAGATCTTTCCATTTTCTAAGATCCTTTTCAATTTCTTTCTTTGGCATTCTGAAGTTTTCATTGTAGAGGTCTTTAACCTCTTATTAGATTGATTCCCAAGCTTATTTTTTTGAGGGTATTCTGAATGGGGTAGTTTTCCTAATTTCTCTTTCAGTGGATTTGACACTGATGTATAGAAATGCATTTGATTTATGGGTGTTGAAAAAGCTTCTTCTCAGCAAAGGAAACAATAATGTGGAGAGAGCCTACAGAATGAAAGAAAATCTTTACCACAAGCACCTCAGATAGAGCATAATCTCCAGGATTTATAAAGAACTAAAAACACTTAACATCAAATAAATAACCCAATTAATAAATGGGCAAAGGAACTGAACAGACACGTCACAGAATACAATTGATTAACAAATATATGAAAAGATTCAACATCTCTAGTAACTAGAGAAATGCAAATCAAAACTGCAATGAGATTTTATCTCACTCCAGTTAGAATGGCAATTATCAAGAATATAAATAACAATAAATGTTAGTGAGAATGTGGGGAAAAAGGTTCACTCAGACATTGCTGATAGGACTGCAAATTGGTACAACCACTTTGGAAAGTAGTATGGAGATTACTCCAAACTTGGAATGGAACCACATTTCACCCAGATCTACTACTCCTTGGTTTATACCCAAAGGACTTAAAATGAGCATACTACAGTGGTGCACCCACATCAATGTTTATAGCAGCTCAGTTCGCAATAGCTAAGCTATGGAACCAACTTAGGTGCCCTTCAACAGATTAATGAATAAAGAAAATGTGGTATGTATACACAATTGAATATTATTCAGCCTTCAGGAAGAATGAAATTAGGGCTTTTGCCAAGAAATGGATGGAAGTAGAGAATATTATGCTAAGCAAAATAAGCCAATTCTGAAAAAGCAGAGGCCAAATCTTTTTTGATAAGCAGATGCTGATCCATAATGGGGGTGGGGGCATGGGTAGGCAAGAATGAAGGAACTTTGGATTGGGCAGAGGAGAGTCAGGGGAAGGGATGGGGTATGGGAGTAGAAAGGATGGTGGAATGAGATAAACATTATTACCCTATATACATGTATGATTGCACGACTGTTATGACTCTGCATCATGTACAGCCAAAGGAATGAGAAGAAGTTGTTCTCCATTTGTGTACAATGTGTCAAAATGCATTCTACTGTTGTGTAAACTAATTAGAGCACATTGTTTAAAAAACAGGGTTATTGCCACTGATTTTGTGTTTGTCCTTTCACTTTGCATGAATGTATTAGTTAGGGTTATCCAGAGAAAGACCAATAGGGTGTGTATATGTGTGTGTATGTGTACAAAGAATTATTTATTTTAAAGAATTGGTTCACGTGATTATGGATGCTTAGTGAACTCCAAATACAATGATCCAGGTCAGCAGACTAGAGAATCAGGAAAGAACGGAAGTTCAGGTTTAGAAACAGTCTTCTGGTGAGCCAGGAGGAGCTAGGAGGAAGTCTAAAGAGATTCTGCTAGTGAGTTTCCTCTTACTGACGGAGATCAGTCTTCTGTTCCATTCAGGCCCACAGTGGGTTGGAGGAAGCCCACCCATCATAAATGCAAATTTAATTCAAAATACTCCTGTAGAAACACCCTGAATAATAGTTGAGTATCTGAGCACCATCGCCCAGCCAATTTGCACATAAAAATGAACCCTTGAATAGGTTTATTTTATTTTATTTGTCTACTTTGTTTTTGCTTTCCAGTTGGGTTCAATTTGATTTTACAAATGCTTTTGCTTGCCCAAAGTTTCAGTGACTGTCATTTAATAAAAGAGATCTGTAAAGATTTCATTGTGAACGAAGTAGTTGATAGCTTACTCATTTCTTCATTCAGCAAACATCTGGTGTTAATTTTGTGAAAGCCTCTTGGTATGGATTTGTTTTAGGCAGCAGGCATCTCTGAGGCTTTGGTTTAGCAATGCCTCCATGGTGGTGGGAGAGTGGAGAAGGGCCAGGCTCTGACTTGGCTGTGTCCACTCTGGGGAAAGCGTTCTAACTAGGTTTGTGGCTGCCAGTGGTGAAAACCAAAGTTGTTGCTTTAGCCAGCTACATGAATGTTTCAGTAGAAGAGGAAGAAAGTAGGAGGGAAAGTGAATTAGGAGGCCAGGAAGATGTCAATCACTGGGACATATTCTAGTCCCCAGATTGGGTTTCTCTGGACCCTGGGTGTAGGAACCTTTGCATGGGAACAGAGGGAAGTTTTTCTTTTTCATTTACATCTAAGCCTAGTTGACCACTTGTGCCCAAGTGAAGAGACAATTTGATGAGAATGGATGCAAGAAGAGTGCAGGGGACTGAAGAGGGCCCCCTGCCCCAAATGACACATCTGTACCAAATCCCTAGAACCTATGAACATGACCTTATTTGGAAAATGGTTTTTATTTATTACATGTATATATGTACATATATGTGTATATATATATACACATATATATAAAGTTGTCTTACAAGCATGTAAAGTTCATTTTCAATAGATTCCATATTCGCAAATTTGCCTACTAAAATTTATTTATAATCCCTATGGTATTTTTTTCAGGCTTTGTGGACACGCATCAAGTGACAAAATATTTGAACTACCTGATGTGAATGTCCCCAGCTAAGGTTGAACAAGGCAGCAAACACTGTACCTATTTCAGCTCTAGTTGTGTAAACAAGTATCCTTTCCATGGTCTATTTGGTACTGTGGTTGGATGTATTTATTTATTTATTTATTGAATTTTATTTTATTTTGTGTTTTTGTTGATTTCTTGTTCAGAATGATCCTGAGCATATGTGCTAAAATGTTTTCTAGTGTCCTTAAATACAAAAAAAATAGGCTGAGATGTGCCTTATAAAAAATACACACATTGGGTAAGCTTCGTTTTGGAATGAGTCATGATGCTGTTGGCCATGAGTTCAGCGTTAAGAAATCAAATCATATATGTTAACTAAAGTGTCTTTTAAACAGAAATACAAATAAGACAAGGCTATGTTTCAACCAGTAGAAGAAAATGTGACCAGAGGCTCATAGGAGCCTGTATACCCCCCTGAGGGGTGATGGGTCAGAATTCATTAATGCAGTTTAATTCATTAACTTATAGTGGCTTTACAGATCGTAACTACCATGAATAATGAAAAGCCACTGTGTGTGACTGTAAAAAGTATTCAGTATAATTCTGACAAATTTTCATGTGTTCTCATGAAAGAGCCTTAACCAAGCTTTGCCTAGATCCATACCAGGCTCCTTTTCCACATCTTGGCTCACTCCTACTACATGAATGGTTTTCTTTAAGACATTTTCAAATGCTTATTTGAGGCTTAACTCAAAGTAAGAAGCCAACACTTGAGAAAGCAAAACAAGGATATTTCTTCCATGCTTAATTGCAGAGAATTGTTTCTGGAGAGAAATCAAGAAACAGACACATGCTGGAGAGCAAAATACTCCCTACTGCACTGTGGGGATGGTACTTGTGGTGTGGTCCATTGGTGTTTGTGTTCATATGCTTGAACCTTTTCATTCATATGTCCAGAAATAAAGGATGTGTCTGTTTCCTTCAAGTATAGCATGCTGTTTATAGGTTAGGAGAAATATGTGATCAAAGGGAATCCAGAATTGGAGGATTAGAGATTAGAGAAAGCAAAAAGAGGCTTAGTTGGAAAGGATGGGGCATTGGCAGTGAAGAATTGGGAAACAGTGTCAGGAGCAAGCATTAATGGAGGTGACAGAGGATACACACGCCATCTGTTGCCTGAGGTCTCAATTCTGTAGCTTCCAGGATTCTCGCATTCACTGCAAACC
This sequence comes from Geosciurus inauris, assembly GCA_004024805.1. NCBI lineage: Eukaryota > Metazoa > Chordata > Mammalia > Rodentia > Sciuridae > Geosciurus > Geosciurus inauris. Next base: position 160,824 of record PVHX01000894.1, on the reverse strand, counting down.
TAGAGTCAGGAGGTGGGGCGTGGGAAAGTACATGACTATAGTCGCCCTTCTATAAATTGCAGTAGTAACTGGCGACACAAAGGCCCTTGAGAAAGCAGCTGCTATCCTCCCCCAAACAACCTGGCTAGCTTGAGGAAAGATTATGTAAGAGGAAATTTGCTTAGCCCATAACAAAGTTTATTAGCTTAGCAGATCTGTTTGTTTAATGAATGTCTATTTCTGAAGACTCCATTCATCAAATTGGCTTAGGCTTAGTGGTCTGAAAACATTGTCAAAGACCCCACAAAGACAGCACACAAAGTTTTACAGCTCAGGGTTTGAGAGGGCTAGAATACAAGAATGAAAGATAAATACTAACTAAGAATATGAGCAGACTTCTCAAGGCTGGATAGAAGAAGGAACTGGAAGGAGCAGGGGTAGCTGAGATGTCATTCAAGCAAAGGAGATTGAAGGCTGAGTTGGGTTTGAGACAGTTATTTGCCAAAGCATCAGTTCAAACTATTGACATCAGTGCAAATGCCAAAAGTCAAAACAGATGAAATTCTGCCACTGAGTTCAGAGGTCAAATGTGGGACTACCGATAAGGAATAAAGTCAAGGTGAGGAAAGATGCTAGAAGCATGAACACAGAAGTCTGTATGAATGGTGCCTAATAGATGAGGCTGTGTGTAACCTGTACTCCACTTTATCCATGGATAGTAAAATGAAACAAGAAACCAGAGAATTCTTGTTCAAAAAGATGAAAGATGCAATGGTTTGAACTTGTCTCCCAAAAGCTCATGTGTTAGAAACTTAATACCCCTGCCCCTATGAATGAATTAACGTTGCTATCTCTAGAGTGGATTCAGTATCACCAGAGTGGCTTTGTTATAAAAGGGAGCTCTTTCTGGTATGCTTGCCCTGTCTCGCCCCGTGTTGCTCCACTCCAGCTTATAACAGAGAAGACAGACCTTTACCGGATGCCCACGTCACATTCTTGGACTTCTCAGCCTCCAGAACCGTGCACTGGATAAACCTCTGCTCTTTATAAATTACTCAATTGTAGTATTCAGTAATAGCAACAGAAAACAGATGATACCAGTTAGTTAAGAAACAGGCAAGTGTTTCCTCTCTTTATGGGCTCTTCATTTTAAAAGCAAAGATACCCTAGAGGAGAGTCAAGATGCAATGGAGGGCTGGGGATATAGCTCAGTTGGTAGAGTGCTTGCTTTGCATGCACAAGGCCCTGGGTTCAATCCCCAGCACCACACATACACACACACTCAAAAGATGCAATGGAAAGAGCAAAGGTCTAGAACCCAGATCAAATCATTCTCTGAGATGCTAATTTACCCAATATCCCCCGAGTCTGGTTTATCCCCACCATGGGGACCGTAACTGCTCTGCCCTCTTTAGGCCTAACTGGGTACTCCGCCCTCTGCTTAGCATGCTCACCTGCAGGATAACAACTTGCCCTTCTCCCTCCTCTCCTCTAGGTATTATTCTAATGGCAAGTTGACAGTGAAGTTTTCCCTCACTACAACACACTTCTTAAAACTGCCCACCTCCTGTAGGGTGCAGTGAGTGGCACATGCCCGTAATCTCAGTGACTGGGGAGGCTGAGGCAGGAGGATTGCAAATTCAAAGCCAGCCTCAGGGCCAGGCACGGTGGCACATGCCTGTAATCCCAGCACTTTGGGAGGCTGAGACAGGAGAATCACGAGTTCAAATCCAGCCCCAGCAATGGCAAGGCGCTAAGCAACTCAGTGAGACCCTGTCTCTACATAAAAACACAAAATAGGGCTGGGAATGTGGCTCAGTGGTTGAGTACCCCTAAGTTCAATCCCCGGTGCCAAAAAAGAAGCTAGCCTCAGTGACTTAGCAAAACTGCCCTCCTCCAGGCAGTCTCTAACCCCATCCCCTATTTTTTTTTCCTCCAGAACACATCATTCTTTACTATATAATTCAATTCACTTGCAGATATGCTTATATTCTTGTCCTCCATCAGAATGTGAAATCCTAGAAGGCAGAGGTTGTTATCTGTTTTGTTACCCTAAGCTGAGAATCAAGTCTAGAACACAGGAGACAGTTGGAGAATATCAGATGCAAGGAAATGGAAGAAAACACAGCTTCGCTCCACAGAATGGCTTTCCACTTCTGCTGAAATGGGTCCACCCCGCAGAATGTCTGCTCAACACTTTGCTGTCTCTCCACTTGACTTTCGCTCCAGTTCCTTTTGTGACTGCAGGATATTTCAATGGACTTTGAATTTATCCCACTATTACCTAGGAAACAGCATTAGGAAATGCAAGGTCAGGTTCGATCAGGTTTGCTGACCTGGTGAAATGAGATAGCTTCAGAGACGAAGGGGCTGGAGTGAGACTGCTGATAGGGTCCCTGTGGGGGAGAGGAAAGACGTGGAGCCCTCTTATTTAACATTTAAATATTTAGAATATTTAATAGGCTTTCAAAAATACATGCTGGTTATTGCAAGGAGAAAACCAAGTTCATTGATTTATGTCTTTTGTTTTCCTTTTTCTCTATTAAACATGTTTTCTGGACTCAGTAACTTAGAGAAATCTGCTATTGTTGCAGAATTGTGAAGCAGATTGAGAGTTGTGCCAATAAGAAATCTGTTTTCCTTTGGAGATTGTGGTTTTTTTTTTTTTTTTTTTGAGTTATTTTCTCTTGGCCTAGAATATGGTTCTAAGTTATTCTCAAATGGTTAGCTTCTGGGTCAGTTTTTACGTAAGGATATAGTTACCTCACTGTGATCTGGTCAAAGCCAATTTGACCTACTAGGAATAGGAGAGAGCTGGAGAAGAGGTGATCTCTTTGCCATTGGATAATACATTGTCGTAGTTTGTTTTTCTCAAAATTGGTAGACATAAGGACTTGAATGTTCCTGCCATATGAAATTATCCATAGGATTCAGAGTACAGTCCAGGGAAGCAACACATCACCAGGCTTTAGAATCAAACAGTCCTAAGTCCAAATCTCAGCCATTTTGTTACTAGCTTTATGACTTTGATCAAATTACTTACCCTGCTTGAGACTCAGCTTTATCATCTCTAATATGGAGATAAGAGCTACACAAGCGTGTTGTGATGGTCAAGTGAATTAATGTATGGAAAGAACTTGGCAAATTATTCTTGCTACTAATTATTATTCTCCCCCAAACCCAGAAGCGTGGTTTACTCAGAGCAATTTTCCATTAATCAACAAGAAGTCAGAAGGCAGAAAGAACAACATAAGTCATCTGATGGAACTTTGGCCCAAGTGACAGGATCGACATGTTGACATCAGCAGTTCCTATGCAGAAGCTGAGCCATGTACCCCAAGATCAGGAAAAATGCTCCCTCCTCATCCCCCACTTCCCTCCTTCCTGATACATCTTCCTAATTCCATCCAGTTCTAGGACTTGACTGCAGACACCGTGGTCCCAGTTTGGTTCCCTCAGGAGTTGAGTTGGGCCAATCACTTTACCTCAGAGCTTAATGGTTAAGAGCATGAACACAGAGCCACTGTGTCTGGATTCAGATAGCTGCTCTACCACTTACAAGCTGTGTGGTCTCTAGAAAGTTGTTTAAATTCTCTCAGCCCCAATTTATCCATTTGTAAACAAGAGATTTTTACAACAGTATCTACTCCATAAGGTTGATATGAAAACTAAGTGAATTCTCAACATGAAGCCCTATAGGCCTATTAAAACTCCCTTTTATCATCTATAAAATAAGGCCATTGTGCCATCTCCAAAGGTCTTATAGGACCTGATGAGTTTAGAGTCCTCTAGGATTCTCCCTGCAGTGAGTGAGCTTCCCACCACCTGCTCTAGGTCCTTTTCCCCACCCAGTCTACATCATGTATCTCTTGAGTTTCACAAATTTCTTCCTTGACAGAAATTCTGGAACTGTCTAAATATGCCATAGCTGGCTCAATTAGTGGACACAGGTGTTCTTTGCCAGGAGTTTTGGTGTGTGGGGGAAGTCAGGTGTTTATCTTGTTGTATTATGTTCAGGAAAACATGTTCCTGCACAGGAAGAAGACTGCAGGGGCCTTGTTTGAGACCAGGATTGGCACAAACATCTGTATTTTCATCCCAGAGAATCAGTATGGACTGCACATTCCACAGGACAATGGGAATGTGTAGAGGGTAGCTGCCCACCAATGCCCAAGGTCGAGTGCCCTGAAGCAGAACAACACAGTAGAAAGAAGTGAGTCTGGATCCTGGAGACTGGTTTGTGCTCCTGCTCTGTTACTGAACGCCAGACCTGAGGACTGTCAAACCTTAGAGGTCCAATTTTCTCTGCTACTAAATGGGGATTAAAAAACCAACTCAATGTATTGTTTTAAGAATTAAGAGGAATGGTGCTGTGGAGAGGTAGCAAGAAGTAGAGGTAAATACTGAAGCATGCAGGCTTTGCAAGTGTTAATTATAATTATTTCCATTAGAACTTCAGTATGTGGAAGGTCTTAAAATCCTAAGTCTTCTCTGAGAGATGGGACCTTCACATTTTTTTCCTTGTTTGCTTGATAGAGTTATTTTTACTAAGTTAACTAAGCAGTATATTGACATAGTTCAAAAAACAAAAGCTATAAGAAGGTATCACAAGCAAAGATGTCCCTGCCCTTCCTTGGCATGACCATCCTCTCCTGTCACCAGTTTATCTGTGAGCTGCTAGAATTTTTTAAAATATGTGTAGGCAAAAACATTTATACATTTCAAAATACATTCCCTCTTTCCTCCTCCCTTTTTAACCTCAAATGGTGGCACACTGAGTTCATTGTGCTATACTACATTTTTTTCTTCCTTAAAAAAAAAAAAATCTTAGAACACTTTCATATCAGCACATAAAAAGCTTTCTCATTTCCTTTTTCAACCAACAAATGAATTATTTGTGTGAATGTATCATAATTTAATAGTCCCCCTCTTGATGGAAATTAATTACTTCTAATCTGCATGATCAAAAGTTTTACATGTACGTGAATACATTTGTAGTATAAAGTCCTAAAAGTAATTTCTTAGCAGAAAGCATAGGCATTTATAATTTTAGTATTTATTGACAAGCTGGCCTCAATAAGGGTCATGTTAACTTATTTGCCTTATTTTTCTCCATGTTTTTCTCTAGCCCTTTAATCTTGTTTTAACATTTTGATATTGGATAGTTTATGTGGAAATTATGCTAAAGTGTGGCTGAGGGATTTTTCACAAGTAACTACCCAACTGACACTTCAAGTAATACTTTCCTGCACTGATTCTGAGGTGTTGTCTTTAATTATATTCTACATTCCCATAATATCAATTCAATTTATTGATTCTATTTCACATCTTTGCAGACCAGAACTTCCAAAAATGAGAATAAGATTATGAGCAAGGGAACAGGAATAGCATGAATCCTCACCACAATCATCATCACCAACATGTTCCCGATATTTGCTTTATTCCCTTTTGTAGCATACCAGGGACATTATGCTACAGAAAGTGGTAGTCACTGAGGACGCACTTATTCTCCTTTCTTAGAAAGCAAATTTATCATAGAATCACAAAAAAATTAACTTTAAAACCTGCCAATGACTGAATGGAGACTCTGTGCCCGTTTATGGAAGTTGAACAGAGTCCTGACTCACACATGGAGCCAGACTGTTAGGTCCAATGCTCCCCATGTCCCTGGAAGAGAGCAATCATTTCCTCCATGCCATCCTTCTTGACTCATGCCTGTTCTCTCTAGTTCCAATCACCTTAATCATAACAATGTCTCAAGAGTTTTTCTGGGCCTAGATCCAGCTAAGTGCTTTATTTACCTTATCTCACTTAGTCCTCATAACACCTTCATGAAGGAGCTATTCATGCCAGGTTTCTGACATGATCCAATCCACCAGCTAACTTCAGCTCTGTGAGGGAACTAGGGTGAGACCAGCAGATCTACTCTTCCAAAGTTGTGAGAAAACAATGCTGTTGGTGTTCAAACCACTGTATTTGGGAATGGTCTGTTCTGTATCAGTGGATAACAGGTTCTGTTAGGTTGTGTTAAATCTTCTTCCAACCCCATGCCCTTGTCTAGGAAAGAGCAGAAAACATTGATCAATTGTTCAATCAAGATGAAATGCAAATTTGTAGTCCCCGGAGAAAGGAGAACGTATATTCGATGATTAAAAAAAGTGCAAGTAAAATGAAAAGTTGTGCTCCATTTGTGCACAATGAATCAAAATGCATTCTGCTGTCATATATGCCTAAGGAGAATAGATTAAGAAAAAGAGCAAGTATATAATCTAGTATATATTGTATATGTAATTATAGTATGTATCATTACACTGTATCATAAATATGGTATAATCATTGCCTTAGTCCATTTTATTTCTATAATGTAACATAACCAAACACTGGGTAGTTTATTTATAAAGAATATAATTTTTTTTTGGCTCCCAGTCCTGTAAGCTGAGAAGTCCAAGATCAAGAGGCCACATCTGGTTAGGGTATTCCTGCTGCATCAAAACATGGCAGAAGATGTCACAAGGTGAGAAGACATGCAGATGAGAGAAAGAGGACCAAACTAATCCTTCATCAAGAACCTACTCTCCAAATTACTATCCAGCTCCTGTAAGAATGGCCATAATCCTTTCATAAGGACAGATCTTCCAGACCTGCTGATGGTCCCACCTCTCAACATAGTTGAATTGGGGATTAAGTTTGCTATCCAGGAACTTCAGGGGTCACAGTCAAACCATAACCCTACTTTATAGAATAGGACATAAAAGCTTAGAAAGTGAAGTTGTCTCAGATTCTAAATTTTTACATTTTTAAAAAAGTTTTGGCATAGTTTTAAGATTAAGATGTTCTAAAATAATGTGGAGAGTTCCTATGTACCATTCCCCCAATTTCTTCCAGTAATGAAATCTTATATAAACCATTGTACATTATTAAATCACACAGCACTCAAGCCAGGTTTGTCTGGCTCCAAAGTCCTTGTTAGTATCAAATGCTGTCTCAGTATGCTCATTACACACACTGGGGAGGGAGACACTTGTTTATCCCTATTGTATGTCCTTCTTGCTCCTTCTTGTGACCACACTGGGGTGTGAGCTCAGGACTTACTACTGAAACCCCCCTAGAAGGACTCACCCCCAGCTTGTCACTGTCTTTCCAACTGGGGGATACCATCTACTCAGCATGGAGTGAGCACCTGTGTGAGACCTTCCTTAAATCTTCTAGAGCAGAATTGATAGGTTCTTCCTGTTCTGGAAGCAGCTGGGTGCCAGCGCCTGCACCGTACCAAAGTGAAACCGAGTAGGCGAGGAAGCCGCGGATGAAAAAACACGCATACAATGATTCTGAAGAAAAAAGTTCGAAGCTCATAGCTTGGAGCTCGTTAGCACTCTGGGCTTATATATCTTTTCTACCCCTCGAGGGGCGTGGGAGGCGCGGGAGGTGTGGAACTGCAGACCCAGGTGTGGAAATGGCTCAGACTGCAAAACAAGCTCAGACCACGAGAACACGGGAGTTCGAGGAATGGTCAGCACCTGTGGCTTCTCTCAAATCAGGGTACAGCTGGTTCTGGTAAACAAAGTAGCCATGCACACAAGAATGCTCTCAATCCCCCCCCCCCTTTTCCTAGAGTCTGTCCTAGGTTGCAGGGACCAAAGAACATGGCCCACCCGTCATCGGGTCTACGGCGTGGATGTTAGCCGCTGTAGCCCTGTCTCCAGGGAAGGAGATTTTGGAAGTGTACACACTGTTAGTATAAATGTTAATAGGCTCATAGGTAAACATCTGAAGTGCCAGGGTCAATGCTTGAAGTTCGATTTTCTGGGCAGACCCTGGATGAAGTCATTGGGTGATACTTTTGCCTGGAGAGTACACTGATACAGTACCATTAGATGACCCATCAGTAGAGACTGAACGTGCTCTGGGCATAGGAATGGTCCGCACTATTTTTGGAAAAACAGGATGTGACTTAAGAAACTGACAGCCCTCAGATCTTGTAGAAGTCTCCATTTTCCAGACTTTTTAATGACAAAAATAGGTGTGTTCCAGGGGGATGTTGATGGAACTAAATGTCCTGCTTTTAATTGTTCTTTCACCAGGGACTGAGCAGCCTTAAGTTTTTCCTTAGTTAAGGGCCACTGCTCTACCCACACAAGATCATCTGTTTTCCATTGAATGGGTATAGGGCCTATTTTTGAGGCTGTTGCTGCAGTAGCCCTTGTTAAAAATTTCCCAGTCCTGTTCTATCCTTACCAAGTCTTATTATATCATCCTCAGCAGTGAGGGGAGTTGTTCTACCCTGTGATCTTTTCTCCTATACCCCATCCCGGCTCATATCCCTGCCTTTCCATCATCCTCAGCACTGTCTTGTCTGGAACATATCCTTGTTCTGTACTATTTTGTTGGACCGGCTGCGTGGTTAGCACAGCCCCCATGGCAGACAAAATGTCTCTACCCCATAAATTAACAGGTAGATCAGAAAGGATGTAGGTCTGAAAGAGTCCGTTATGCCCTTCAGCATCTTTCCAAGAGATAAACTTGGAGCTTTGTAGTGGATTGGAATTATAACCTAAACCTTGCAAAGTGGTTGCAACCCTTTGAGTAGGCCACTTTGGTGGCCACTGATTTTGAAATATGACAAAAACATCGGCCCCTGTATCTAATACTTCTATTACTGGGAACACCACGCCTCCCGATTGAGGCTCTGGAGGCGCCGTAGGACCGGTAGGCCTCCTAGACTCATGTCCTGGATTAAAGGGAAGTGGTCTTCCTACTGAATACTTTGGTTCCTGCTTACATTGTTCTTTTAATTCCCACTCCTGTAATTTCTCTTGCAATGTCTGGATATCCTTTTCCAACTGCAATTCCTCATCTTCCTCCTCATCCTCTCCCTTCCTCGCTATCCGTTTCAACTTCAAGGGACTGGGTAGAAACTGCTTCTTGGGTGGATTCAAAGGTCTTAGATAACTGACTTATTCCTAAGTGAAAACCTTTTTACTTAGAAGAGTCCTTAACTAGCTTCCATACAGAGAGGGTGGTAATGGGAAAAGACTGGCCCCTCAGTGTGTAGCCTCCTCTAAGTCCGCACGAACCTGTTCCCAACCTGGAACATTGAGACCTCCCGAATGAAGGAACCAGGGACTAGACTGCTCTATAATCTTTAAGAAAGCCCTTACAGTACTCTTTTAGGCCTGTACCCTTTTTCTTCAACAGTTTATCTGATTTTCTAACAACTCCCTACTGTGGGTAGTGCCCATCTTTACCTGCACTATTAACAATTCACCCCCTACTTATGGTTTTCAACAATTCCCTTCTGAGGGTAGTGCCCATCTTCTGCACTATTAACAATTTTCCAACAATTCCCTGCTGAGGGTAGTGCCCAATCTTCTGCACTATTAGTTTTCCAACAATTCCCTACTGAGGGTAAGTGCCCATCTTCTGCACTATTAACAATTCACCCCCTACTTCCCGGGAGTGTCCGTCGGCATTCCTTCCCTTCTTCCGACCTCGGTGGAACCTCCAGATGCCAGCGCCTAGCGCCAGACCAAAGTGAAACCGAGTCGGCAAGGGAGCCGCGGATGAAAAAACATGCACACAACAATGATTCTGAAGAAAAAGAAGCTCATAGCTTGTCGCCCGTTAGCACTCTGGACTTATATATCTTTTCTACCCGCCCCGAGGGGCGTGGGAGGTGCGGGAGGCGTGGAACTGCAGACACAGGTGTAGAAATGGCTCAGACTGCAAAACAAGCTCAGACCACGAGAACACGGGAGTTCAAGGAATGGTCAGCACCTGTGGCTTCTCTCAGAAATCAGGGTACAGCGGGTTCTGGTAAACAGAAAGTAGCCATGCATGCAAGAATGCTCTCACAGCTGGGATATACAACATATCATCATTATGTATTTGAAGTTCAACTAGACTCTGAGGCTCTCAAGATTGGTGAACATTTTTTCACTCTTGTAGCTAACTTAGCAGATTATCACTGAATGTTTACTGACTCAATGGAGAGAGGTGATATCTTCTCCATGATTTATTTTGGGAAAGGATTTCTTAATCCCTTGGATATAAGGATCTTTGGACATATTGACTATATCAGTTGTTATATTATTGTTATACTGTATTATTGTTTCATATCAGTTGAAACATATATCCATTTGTTAAATTTCCCCTTGAACAGCAAATACAAGAATATGCCCATTGATTTTGGTAAAATTGGAACCAACAATTCAAATAAGTAGAAGTTCCTTTGCCTTTTGTCCAGTGCTGCCCCTGAGTTGTTCTACCTTTTCCAAACTTCAGTGGGAGGGAAAAAGAAATCACCAAACAAGTATGGTATAGGATGAAAATGGGGTCTTCATTTTAGGTCCTCAAATTTGAGGAACATGTACATCACCTTGAGTTCTTACTAAAATGAAGACTCTGCCTTTGAGGCTGTGATTATGGGAGCTGATAGTCTGAATTTCCAACAGTCTCCTGAAGGAGCTTAAGTCTACCGATGTGCAGAGCACACTTAACATAGTAGGAACTTGGAGAAACCAAGTAGTAAGGGTGTTTATAAAATATGTGAGCAGAGAGCTGGGATTGTGGCACAGTGGTAGCGTGCTCGCCTAGCACACGTGAGGCACTGGGTTCGATCCTCAGCACCACATAAAAATAAAAAAAAAAAATAAATAAAGATATTCTGTAAAAAAAAAAAAAAAAATATGTGAGCAGAACAGAGCAGAAAACTTGTGAAATACTTATCTTGGCACTAATGGATCTGATTTGGGTTGTCTCTGACAGGTTTTCTCATTTGATTGCCTAATAGAGAGTTTGCATCAGTTGTAGGTTGAGAAACAGCTGAGACTTTCTCCTTTGCCATTCCCCCACAGGCCATTCTGAGCAGAGGCATTGACTGGGAGATCGGCCCCAACACACCCAATATGTTCATCCAGCTACAGATATGTCAAAAGAAACATGGATGACTGAGCACATGCTTTTTTTTCCAATCAACATCCTGTGCTGAAGTCCACATTTTTGGCAATCAAACCCAATTTCTTATCTGAATTGAGAAACACTTGGCCATGATATTATGCTGTGTGACTTAATCTGAAGATACCACAGACATTACAACCAGTTTTATTTATGTGTTGATAAAGACTACACACTTGGGGCTGAGGTTGTGGCTCGGTGATAGAGCACTTGCCTGGCATGTGTGAGGCCCTAGGTTCAATCTTCAGCACCGCATGTAAATAAGTAAATAAAAGATTCACTGACAACTAAAAAAAAAATTTTAAAAAACTACATACTTGTCTAAGAACATTTTGAGCACCTCATATTTACTTATACTTTAAAGGAAAAATAGGAATCAATCTCCACCCAAAAGATGTTTATAATCAGAATGGTGAGAAATTAACTCCAATACAGTGACATCCACAGTTGAGGACAGAAATGATGCAGGACTGAATTGTAGACTACCACTAAAATTCCTATGGCCTAAAGTTAATTTAGTTTTGAGAATTTTTGAGAATTGTGATAAAATAATGGAAGATAAACTGGGATGTCATTAAAATGATACAAAGATAATCTGTGAATCACTTTCTAAGAGCAGAGTAAGCTCATCCTCAAGGGTGGGAATAGTCTAACCAGGGTAATAACTGGCGGCCATCAGCAGCTTGCTGTGGTAGACCTACATATTTGACAGCACAGGTAGCCTGTCCTTAGCCCTTGACGGTAGTGTGGGCATGCAGTGGTCACCCCTTTCCAGTGCACACTTTATTCTACCTGATCACCTGCACCAAAACTTGAGTTGCCTCATCCCATTGTCTTTAGGCAAGAGCGAGTGAGCAAAAGGTTTGGGACATACATGACTTTTACCTTGTCACAATGGTGAGGAAAATAACTTCAGAGACTGTGAGAAATGCCTTTCCTGCCCTGGCCAGGCTGGTTTCTTATGTTAGTAGTGCTGTATTCATATTGTGAAATGTCTCAAGGGAATGTGTGAGGGGATGTCCCTGCAGAAGAAATGTCAACCTCTACCTTTTAAAATACAAAGAATGGCTAGGTAATTCCTGGGCCTTTCTAAATTGGCAGATAGGTGGACTGTGATACAGTACCTTCATTACTTTAAAGACTAAATCCTAATTGTTTTTCTTTTTTTTTTCTGGTACTGGGGATTGAACTCAGGGGTACTATTTTTGTGTTTTATTTAGAGACAGGGTCTCACTGAGTTGCTTAGAGCCTCACCGTTGCTGAGCCTGGCTTGGAACTTGCGATTCTCCAGTCTGAGCCTCCCGAAGTGCTGGGATTACAGGCATGCGCCACCGCGCCCGGCTTAAATCCTAATTCTGAGAGCTTTTTCCTTCCAATTTCATGGGCCCTTTCACAGAGGAGCCAGACACGTAGACTTGGAGTAACCAACACTCAATTGAGTATCCCTTCCCAACCATCCTCAGACCCAGTAAGTACTCCAGGAAGGATGGACATTGTTGACATGGGACAGGAGGGTACCATGGAGTCAACAAGGCCACCAAAAGTCTCCTTCAGGAGCCAGATCAGAGAGGTCATCTCATTACCACCTAGGAGAGACAGCCATGGGGCTATGCTGCCTCTGATGGATCTGGTAGTCTGGCTTCTGTATAAGGTAGCCAGACCACCATGGCCCTGGAATCTTAAAATAGAGGTTGTGTAATTACTTAGGTATGCAAAACCAACAGATCAAGAGACAACTGTCATGAAAAAGTTTTTTTTATACTCACATATCCCAAGAAGAGGAGGTATGTCACACCACAGGGGATGCCACCGGGAAGCACCAGGGTCAGTTAGGAGGCAGAAAGAGTGAGGGAAATGTGGGCAAGAGTGATTATTAAGTTTTTCACTAAAAAAAACAAAACAAAAAAAAAACAGGGTAGGCAGGGGAAGGAAGCTTTGGATGGGGTGATGGAAATACTTTTGGCAACTCTAGGGCATAGGACTATCCCTAACTGGCACTTGGCCATGAGTGATTAGGACAGGGGGATCCTGGCCCAGAGTGTAGTAAAGGAGCTGTAAGGAAGTGGGGGTGGGGGTGGGCTCCGACTGGGTACCTTGTATTTGACCTGTGTGATCAGGGCCAATTTTTCATTATCTCTAGGAATTAGCAAGAGGAATAGGAGCAGTAGTTGCTAATAAAGCATCAGGTTTTTAACCAAATCTGGCTGAGCCTGGAGCTCCAGGATTATGAGTCTATAGGCAGGTCCTCTAATTTGGCCAATTACTATGGGTCCTTTGTCTCAGTTGGTGTGGCTGGTGTCTCAGCCTATTGCTCATACCAGTATAACAGAATACCACAGACTGAGTAATTTATAAGGTACAGAAATGTATTTTCTCACAGTTCTGGAGTCTGGAAATTTCAAGTTCAAGATGCTGGCATGTTCAGTATTCTGATGAGGCTTGCTCTCTGCTTCCAAGATGGAGTCTCCTAAGGGCAGGAGCTGTATCTTCACATGGCAGAAAGCAGAGGGTGAGATTGCTAACACAAGTGAAGCCCCTGTGATAAGGGCTTAATTCCATTCACAAGGGAAGGTGTCCTCCTAACCTAACCACCTCTGAAAGAACCCCCTCTTCTACCATCACATTGGCCATGAAGTGACAATACCTAAATTTTGAAGGGAGCACATTCAAACCACAGCAGTTGGTGGTTTCTGGATGGTAGGTTTGTATTAGCCAAACTCTGTAGCATTTGCCATGTTTAATTAAAATCATAGCTACACTTAACAGTTTGTGTTCTGTTTTTGTAGAGTGAAAGTTTCTGCTCAAATTGGTCCCATATCAGATGAGTGGCCGCCCAGCCCAAGGGATTGTCTATGGTTAATGGAGGGGATGTACCTTTGATCTCTACTCTATGGGATAAGGACCAAATAAAACATGTATAAAGAAAGAATGGCTTTGTTAAAGGGCTTCATATTAAAGAATCTTTTTATATGTGGTGGCGAGACACGTCTCCCTTTAAATACAGGGAAAGGTGACAGGAAAGGTTTTAAAGTTGGTACAATATGAGTTAGCCAATGGAGTTTAAATTAAGAGAAATTGAGGCTTAGGGCAAAATAGGGAATTTTCTAAGGCATCCAGTGCTAGGATAACTGCCTGAAGTTTGACCAAGTGTCTCCTTGGGTGTTTATCTTTTATCAGTGACATCCCAGCTAAGGGACAGAAAACAGCCACATTCCACTGAGGCTGGACATTTCTAATGGCCGGAAGTTCCATGTGTACAGTCCACAAACTCCCGTTGCTAGTCACTTGGTTAACACCAAGGGGCTCCCTTGGTGGCCTGGGATAATGGTGGCCTCCTGCAGCACGATGGCATCTGACAGAGTTCCGAGGACACAGGAGGTGGAACATGTCAGAGGGCCAGGTTTGGTCCCATTATGTATCAAAGGCTGTGGCAGCCATGTTGAGCTGGTGGGGCTGCTGCTTCCATGACCCAAAGCATAGTGGGCAGCTGGGTATGGAGGGCCCCAGACACAAGGTCCATATGCACCTCTCTTTCCAGAAGAAGACAGTAAGTAGCAAGTCACTTGTTTTAACAGTGCATAGCACAAGGGCCTCCCTTCTGACTGGACCTCTCTGCAATAGTGTGTCGCTAGTTCAGTCCCTTGATTTCATTCAGAAACTCTTTGCTCAGGACTCCCATCCTAGAGACTTTCCTGAGCACCTGGTCTAAGATAGCAGCCACTCTAATTCTCTATCCTGTAGCTCTTGGCTCTTAGGCGAAATGGCTTTAGCATATAGGTTCACTGTCTTTTCCCCGAGGGCAAGAAGTTGAACTTCATTTGGTTTGTTCTCTGCTCCTTATTAGCCTAGAAGAATTCCTGGCACACTCTAGACTGTTAGAAAGCACAAATACATCATAGTCATCTTCTTATTATTTGTCAAATTGTCCTCAGTAGTCACCCTGCCTCTAAGCTAAAGCAACCTGAAAGCAATAGGTATGTCCAAGCATGAATATGCATACTTAAAAACTTTGCTGCAGTGTCATTTTGTTGCTTGATTATTTTTTTAAAGAGTAGGATCAGGTTGATGTTAAAGGAACTGAGGTGAGAGTATTCCATAGCCCGTTGCTTAGGAAAGTGTTGAGACAATGCTGACATTATTCCCGTGTACACAAGGAAGAGCAATCCTAAAGCAATATATAAAATGATAATATAGAAACAGATTTATAAACAATGCAGAAAATTAAATAAAGAAATGGAAACACAGGGCGATAAATGAGAGAGTAAGTCCAATTAACGGGGGGCAGCTGGAAATGAGCTGTTCAGAGTGCAGTTAAAAGCATCCAGTGTTTTGGAAGAAAGCACTCAATGGCCCTCCTTACATCCAGACTCCTTGCCCGCCTCCTCTTTCAGGTTGCACATTTCTCCAGCTACCAGGCTCCAGCCGAGAATAGACACAATTCTTAGAACAAAGAGGCACTTCCATGTGACTCTCTTATCACTCACTGCTTGGATCCCCTTGCCAGCTTTCCTGCTGGCTGGACTGGCCTCCTGGTATGCTTTTCTAAACTGCACCTGACCTTGACCTCTACCTGGATAGCCTGGGGCTCTCTGGGACTGTGTTGGGTCTGGCTTCTGCAGTTACATTCATTTCCCCAGCTGTTCACTATCCCCAGCTACCCCATGTGGCAGGGCCCTGCCTCCATCTGGCTCTGTTCCTCCCCTAGTCCTCCAACCTGTGTCATGTTATTGGTCTTGTGCCCTCCTCTGTGGTCTTGTGCCCAGCAAGTCTCACGTGTCCCTGAGAGTTAGCTAAGAACTAGAAGTTCCTCTACCCCATATCTCAGGCAGACCTGTAGGCAGGTAAACGCCCCATTCACATCCTCTCTCATTCACATCCTGGCTTGGGTGTCAGGGACAGGGATTCCGGCTAGGAACCAAATCTTATCCAACTGATTTTCAGTCCTGACTTTTTTTTAATCTGTCGTGTTCATTTTCTAAAACTGCCAAAACAAATGATCACAAAGAAGGTGTCTCAAAACAACAGAAATCTATTCTTTCACAGTTCATGAGTCCAGAAGTCTAAAGTCAAGTGTCAGCAGGGTTGGCTCCCACTGAGGGCTCTGAGGGATAATCTGTTCCAGGCCTCTCTCCCAGCTGTGGATGGTTGCTTCAATCCTTGGCCTTGCTTGGCTTCTGGAAACATCCTGCAATCTCTGTGCTCGCTCTTCTTCTTTCTGTATATTTGCCATTGGATTTAGGGGTCACCCCAAAGCAATATGATCTCATCTTAATCCTTAAAAATTACACCTGTGAAGACCCTATTGTCAAATAAGGTCACATTCTGAGGTTCTGGGTGGGCACAAGTTTGGGGACGCACTATTCAGTCCACTACACCTTACAAGTAACATTTAACAAAGCTTCTTCATTCTTTTCTTTCATCTTTCTGGTCACATCAGTGTTTTTTTCTCTACCTGTAAGAAACACTATAAAATTCACACATTCAGTTTCTGTTGACAAATTGCTGGACCTTATCCCTTATGGCTGTTGTCCTCTTTAGACGACTTCTGTCCCCTCCTTTACAATGTTGTCTGACCCTTAGTGCATCTGAGTTTATGACCTCTTCACATGCAGGAGACTTCTTATAATCAGTATAAAATTTATTAAAATAATAATGACAGCACAAATAGAATTTCTACCATTGTGGATAAATCTATTTATTTAGTTTATTCATCGTGCAAACAATACTTATCAAACGAATGTCCACTGTAGGTTAAGGCACTGTTCTCAGCATTAGGAATTCAATTTTGAGTAAATATAGACACACTTGCCCGTGGAGTTTGCCATCTAGTGGGGAAGATAGATAAGAATCAAACAAATAAATTAAAAATGGAGGCCAGGTGCGGTGGCGCATGCCTCTAATCTCAACAGCTCGGGAGGCTGAAGCTGGAGGATCATGAGTTCAAAGCCAGCTTCAGTAACTTGGTGAAGCCCTAAGCAAATTAATGAGACCCTGTCTCTAAAAAAAAAAAAGAATATATATATATATGTGTGTGTGTGTGTGTGTGTGTGTGTGTATACACACACACATATATATATATATATATATATATAAACTGGGGGTATATATATATATATAGAGAGAGAGAGAGAGAAAGAGAGAGAGAGAGAGAGACTGGGATGTGGCTCAGTGATTAAGTGCCCCTGGGTTCAATCCCGGATACCAAAAAAAAAAAGATAACAATGATCAATATTACAAATGAGAGCTCCTTGACGGTATGAGAAGATCTAATGGTGGAGATTTCAATTCATCTTAGAAGTAGGAAATATTTGGGCATGATAGCACACACCTGGAATCCCAGCAACTAGAGAAATTGAGGAAGGACAATCATAAGTTTGAGTCCAGCCTGGGCAACTTAGGGAGATATTGTCTCAAAATAAAAAATAGGTGGGGGTGAGGATATAGCTGAGTGGTACAGTACCCCTAGGTTCAATCTTCAGTACCAGAACAAAAAAAAAGTTAGGGAAGGCTGAAAATTGAAAGATGAGGGATTTAACTAGAAAAAGAGGGCAACAGCATGTACAAAGGTCCCGTGACTGCAGGGACCATGACATGTAACAAGACTAAAGGAAAAACAATGTCACTGGAGTGGGTAGGGAATGATCTAGCGACTGAGGAAGGGAAGCTGCAGTCAGACCATGTACAACCCTCTTGACCATATTAAGGAGTTTTTTTCTTTTTCCTAAGAGCAATAGAAAGTTATCAGTGTATTTTAGAAAGAGAGATGTTCATATCTGTTTATTAAGAAGATGATCCTGGCTGCAATCTGTGACACAATCTAAGGAGTGCGAAGGTAGAACCAAGTGGACTGGGTAGGAAGCTTCTGCCAGAATCTAAGTGAAAAATGAAGATATTTTTGGGATGAGGTAGTCTGGTAGAGATGAAGAAATGTGGATGGAGTTGACAGAGACTTAGGTCATTGGGTTTGGATCAGGTGTGGAGTGCTAGTGAATGGAAGAGCTGTAGTTGCTCCTGGGTCTGGCAAGTATGTAAAGAGACATTATTAGGTGAGGTCACTGGGAGGGGGCTCTGATGACAGACAGGGTGGGATTTGCTTCTTTCATGACATGTTGAAATTGTTGGGCTGTTGAGAGACTCAAGAAGGGATGCTGAAGTAAGGGGCTGCCGATTTGGTCTAGAGCTCTGAGGACTCGGGGTTCAATAAGATAACGTGGAAAACACTAGTTTAATATCTGCACTGAGGTGTTTGTTAGTCAATGCTTTTATTTTCCAGCAATGTCTTTAATGTGATTATGATTGAATTTCCATGACTGAATGTCTTAACACATTTTAAAGTACAAAACTAGTGCCCAGCACACAGTAAGAGATCAATAAAGGTTAGGGAGGAAATGAAAGTGACCCTATCTTTTAAAAACATTTTTTATTTCTCTTTACCAGAATGAGAAATTATATCTTCAGAATTTGATCCAGCTTTGGCATTTCAGAGCAAATGGGTGAGTATATCCACTTGTTATTTTAAAAACAAAACAAAAACCTTTATTTTGTTTTCCAGATAGAATTTAGCATTTCTAGAAATGGTTCTTTTACTGTAATCAGGAAGAGCACTGAATAAAGAGATAAAAGTCCTGGCTTTAATTCTTAGCTTGACCTTCCCCACCGTGCGACTTCACTTGACCTTCCCAGGTGAATTGTCTAAGATGACCGCTCTTGTACTAAGCCTCTATATCTGACTCCTAAACATCTCAGCAAAAGACACTCTCTTGTCAAATAGTGGAGCCCACAGAACCGTCACTGAGAAGCTAGGCCGGGACAGAGACCGGCCCAGCATATTCCATGACCAGATCCCCAGAACAGAGCGAGTCATCCTGAGATGGCATATTCTTCTGCTGAACAGTCATCCTGCACTTGCTTGTTGTTATTCTCTGTGTTTCTTTTTAAGTCAAAGTTCAGTGATTTCCCCACTTCCTGCCCTGGCGACAGACAGAGGAAGATGTGATTCGGAGAAACAGCTGGTGGGGGACCCTGGCGCCTGGAGACAGATTGGTCTAGGAGCAAGGATGTGGGTGAACTGAGGTACCACTTTGGGTCTGCAAACCCCTGGGACGCTGGGGCTAGGGAAACAGAGGAGGCTGCAAATTCAAACTGCTGAGAGCAGATATAACTTAAATTTACCTCTCCCTGGATGACTTATTCCAAGAGGAAGAAAGCACTTAGGAGAAGGACTGGGGGAAACGGTTGCCACCGAGACTTACCATGCTCGGGAGTGTGGCCAGAGGTCACAGAACTTCAAGGAAAGGAAAGATCTGATGGGGACATAAATCCCAATTCTGTTGCTAACTAGCTCCGTGGCCTTAGCAAATCTCTTTCAGAACCTTTGCTTCCTCATTTCTAAAATCTTTCCCTCGCATAACCTGCATCATGGAATTGTCACAAAAGTGAGATTACAGGGAGCAAAGCAACACACAGCAAGGACCGCTTCCCGGCACGCATCTGAGATTATTTGCAAATCAGACATGAGGTTTATGTTGCCTCTTAGTTTTCAATGAGGAGTTTGCTCTTGTGAGATTCCCATGAGAATCAACACAGGGTACATTCTCTTCTTGTTCCTGGTTCCCATGGAGTGATCCCCTCACAGAGGTCTGCTGGGATCCATTGTGGGAAAGGAATCCAAAAGAGAAAGAGACAAGCTCTGGACAGGGAACCCCAAAGTCTGGGTCTAAGCTCAGTGGAATGTTCCTTCATGTGTTTTCAGCCATGCAGAGTCCCAGAGATACGTTCTGGATCATTGGTCTTCTGGACTGTATTTGCCAAAACCTTTTTGCTACAGTTACCTGAGAGTGTGCCAAATCATGGAACCCAGCCCAGATTCCAAGAACTCTAGGAAAACAGATCTATTGGATAGATAAACAAGGTGGATGTGTCAACTGTATCTAATCTTTGAGGATATAACCATTTCTTACACTGAGGCACAGAAAGAAAAAAAAAAGGATTTTCAGACACTCCTTTCATTTCCTCCTCAAACTTCATTATGGTCTTACTATGTGCTGGGTACTGCTTTAAGGATTTAGGTGTGTGAATGTATTTATCATGTAAACTCAATCACATCAGCTTTGACCACATATACATGATTTTGCCATAACCACATTCCCTCTCCCATCATTACTGGAGGAAAAGAGTGAGATATTCTCTTTCGTACGCTCTGCAGGTAGAGCTGGCAGAGCTCCTGTGATTCCCTTGCGCTGCGCAGCTGTCAGGGTAGCTTAGGGAAAGATCTGTAATGCTTCTGTCAAGACCTCGTCTCTCTACAGTACCCACAGCTTACCTGCCACAATCTGCCCAAAGACCCCCATGGCTAATCTCATGACTGGAAAATCCAGATGACCAGTCGCTGCCCCACCCCATATCCAGACCGCCCCACACACCCACGTCTGGCCCTCTGCCCTCTGCAGCTTATTGTCATCTATCAGGAAAACACCACTGAACTCTTCCTGAACCTTACCTCCACTCTCTCCATCGAAGGATTTTTATCCCCGGTTGCATCATAGAATTGTCTGAAATGTTAAGAAAAAAATTTAAATTTAAAAATCCATCTCTTTCCTTCCAATTAAGAATTGGGGGTGGGGGTGCAGTGCAGTTTAGTCTTTGGTATTTTAAAAAATGTCATGCAAGAAAGGGGTTTACTGAAGGATATTAAGTCATGGGCAGGATCTCCAGGAGTCAGAGACTGGCAGAGTGGGCTGGGTAGCCAAGTGCAGTAGTCCATCCTAGCTCCCAGGGGCTTCCCTGCAGAGGGTCTGTCCACTGCAGCCTTCACCCAGAATAAAGGCTGCCCACCACGTGCTCCCCCATGGAACTTACCACTGGTGATTTTTAAAAAAATAAACATATAGCAAAACCAGCTTTTTTATCGGGCTTTTTAATTAGTTGTATTGATGTACAATTGTCTGAGTTTTAACATATGAGCACAGAACAGATCCATTACCCCAAATAAGTCTCTCAAGCTTACCCCTTCATCATCACGTCCTTTTCCTACTCCTTCCCCAGCAACCCCTGTTTTTCTCTCCATCTCTGTGAGTGCCTTCTCTGCAATGTGATATAAATGGAATTGTTCTGTGTTTTAACGTTTGCGACTGGATTCTTTCCCTCAGCCTAGCATCCTTGAGATCAATCCAGGCTGTGGTGTTTATCCAAACTTTGCTCTTACTTGCTAAAGTGGAGTAGTGTCCCCTTGTACGGATGTGTGATTCATGTATCCATTCATCTGCTGAAGGACGTTTGGATTGCTTCTGGTCTTTGGTTGGTAGTAATAGAACTACTGTAAGCATTCCTATTGGTTTCAGTGTGAATATGTTTTCATTTCTCCTGGGTCAATATTTTGGAGTAGGATTGCTGGGTCATGTGTAAGAAACTACCAAACTTCTTCCAAAATGGCAGCACCATTTTGCAATCCCACCAGCTGTGTGTGGTGGTTTCAGTTGCTCTACATCCTTGTGTCATAACTTGGTATTGTCAGTATTTTTAATTTTGGCCATATTCACAGGTAGGTAGTATGGGTGATTTTGAGGGGTGGGGATTGATACTCAGGATTGAACCTCACCACTGAGCTGCATCACCAACCCTTTTGCATTTTTACTTTGAGACAGGGTCTCTTTGAGTTGCTGAGGCTGGCCTTGAACTTACAATCCTCCTGCTTCAGCCTCTCCAGTTGCTGGATTACAGGCCTATGCCATCACTATTAAAATCACTATGGTGGTTTTAATTTGCATTCTCATTGCTATTTTTTTAAATGTTCCCTTTGATTTTTGTCAGGTAGCTGGAATTGGGCTGCCACCGTGAGTCCACTAATGTTCCTGCACACGGATGCTGTTTCTACCCAACACAGTAGGTAGCCTGTCCACCTTCCCACCAGTGGCTCCCTCTGCACTCCCTCCACACCCAGGACTTCATCCCAGCTTCTCTGACTGAGGACATTACTCCTGCAGTTGTTCCTTCTCTCTCTTGCTGTCATCATTTTTTCCTACTACGAGATCATTCGTCTCAACAGCATATAAATATTGTATCATTTTTAAAAATCCTTTACCCCACACCCTTCTCTAGCCACACTCCATTTCTCTGCTCCCCCTTACAGGGGAAGTCTGTGAAGGATCCATCTAGGTTTAGTGTCTCCACCTCTCCCCCCACCTTTTCTTTTGTATCTATTCCGACCAGCCTCTCACCTCCTAGTCCAGGAAAATTGCTCATGTCAAATGTACATATGCATTTGCTTTCATGTGCAGATCCTAATCTTAGACACTTTCGGTGCTTTGCTTATGCAGTCATGAATACTCAGTAGGATTGATCTCTCCCTCTCTTTCTTAATTTCCTTTGGCCCTGGCTTCAGGACTGTCCTCCCTCCTCTGTAGCTGCTCTGGCTGGCCTCCTTTGCTGGTTCCTCTTTGTCTTCCTGACCTCTGTCCCTGGACTCTGTCCTCAGTCAGCTCTCTTTCACTCACTTCCCAGATGATCTTACTCTGTGCTACAGCCTCCAATGCCACTTACAAACTGGCGGCTTGAACTTTGCATCTCTGGAGCAGACCTCCGCTGAACTCCAGGCTCATGCGGCAAACTGTCCACTTGGCATTTGCATTTGGATGTCAAGTGGATATCTAAACTTAGCCTGTTGAAGATGGAATTCTTGAGCAATCTCCCAGTTATCTGCTTCCCATCTGGTCTTCCCCATCTCAGAAAGCCCTAATTCCATTCTTCCATCTACTTGGCCTAAAAAGATTCTTAAAAAACCTTGCAGTCATGCTTTATTTTCCTTTTGCTTTCATGCCCCACATCCATTCCACCAGCAAACTCTGTTGGCTCTATGTTTGAAAATATCCAGAAGGCAAATGATTCTCTCGGTTTTTTTCTTAACACATTTCCGGGTGACAACCTCAAATCCCTGAATCCTTCTAAGGATGTCCCTGCTTTACATCCATTTATAATGGCATCATTTCAAAGGAGACTCTTATTTGGAAAAATCATGTGAATGGAAATTAACCGTAAGTGGAGTACCTTGGGACGTAGGGTTCACACTCACAAAGGTATGTATGAATATTCACACACACTCGCACGCATACCCACATCAACACACAGACATAAACAAGGCAGCCTCTTGGTAAAGACTACATTTGGTATCCAAGTCAAAAATATGTGCAATTTGTCTTCTGGAACATGTCATTTGGCTTTTAAAAATGATTTAAGTAAAAAACAAATAAGCTCAACTCCATGGGGAACCTTACCGAAATTAGTTGGCTGATTCAGTTTTTAAAACTAGGTCATCCACGACTGAGAAATGACTCAATACAAAGCATGATGTTACAGAACCAAATGCACAGATCCACCTAGCACATTTGCACTTTCAGGATATTGTTTCATAAAATTTTAATCCTATTGGGTTTTCTTTCATTATTTTCAAAGTCCTACAGTTATATTGCAGCAATTTTAGAGAATACAAGATAACAAAACTACTCACTTACAAACAGGTCGGTTGATTACAACTCTGTAACTTAAAGATGCTGTTGATATACTTCTGTATAGAATCATATTTTATAAATTTGGCCCCTCTTGGAACTGTGCTACCCATCACTCAAGGAGCAAATCCACACATACAGCCACAGCTGCATCGATAGTATTTGAGTTTTGTAGAAATGAGGGTCTACGTTAATTAGCCTACACATTTGCACTTTTCTGGTTTCTGGTCCTTTTTTTTTCTTACTAATTTGTTGAAGTGTCCTTACAACTTGGCTATCATTCTAGGAGCTTTTTTTTCCTCCTTTATTCATTCCACAATTATTTATCAAAGCCCTACTATGTATCTGTTCTAGGAGTTTAGGGTAGTTTGGAATCCTTCAGCAAATATGACTGAGGAAAAAACCTCTGCCCTCTATGAATTCACTTATTCTTAGAGAGAGACACATCATCAAAAGTCATTCATCTCCTGATGCTGCATAACAAACGACCACAAACATGGCAGCTTAAAACAATTCACATTTATCGTCTCCTGGCTCCCGTGGATCAGCAGTCTGCATGGGTTAGCTGGGTCCCCTGAAGGGCTCCCATGGGGTGTTGGCTAGAGTGGAGTTGTCATCTGGAGGCTTGACTGGAGCCCAGCCTATTTGGCTTGCTCAGCTATTGACAGAATTGTTTCCTTGTGGCTGATATCCATGGCAACCACCTTTTTCAAAGCCAGTAACAGAGAGACAGACCCTAAGATGAGTGTGCTAACAAGACAGTTTTATATAATATAATGTAATCATGAGAGTCACATCCTATCCCTTTTGCCAAATGCTATTGATTGAAAGTTATGGGTCCTGCCAACAACCAGGTGAAGGGGGAGAATGCCAGAAGGCAAAAAAAAAAAAAAAAAAATCACCTTAGGGTCTGTCTGGAACAGCAAATAATTTCTATAGTGTGTTAGGCAGGGCTAAGGGCTATGGAAAATTGAAAAAAAAAAAATAGAGCACAGTAAAGAAAACCAGGAGGGCCAAGGGGAGCTAGAGGCAGGTCATGGGCTTTACTGAAAAGGAGAGTTTCATTGAGTCTTGGAGGGGGCTGGAGAGTTGACCATATTGTTTCTGAAAGAGGGAACAGCTGGAGCAAAGATCCCAAGGTAGAAGCTTGGAGAAGAGAAAGGAGGCAGACAGGCTGGTGCAGTGAGCAGAGTCCAAGTGTTGGAAGCATACCCCAGATGCTCAGGCTGGCAGCAAGAATTTGTGGACAGCTTACTAAGGCTCCAGGTGTACGGTGATAAGAAAAAACTCCTGCTGCTTTTTCAGAAGAATGGATGACAGACAGCATGAAGAGTCAGCACTCACAGGGATACTCATTAGGTGCAAGACTCTACGTGCCTCATGCATGTGAACTCCTGCAGCTCTTGCAGTTACCCTATGAGATGCAGATCATTACCTTGCCCCATTGTATAAATGAGGAAATTGAAACCTAGAAAGTTTCATGTATCTGATGTCATCTAGCTAGACTTCCCCCTGAAGCTATTCTTTCACCTATTTCTATGTACCTATGAACAAATTCAAAAGTATTTTAAAGAAATAAAGTGGCATTGTAGAGAATGATTGGAATTGGTGCTTTAACTGATGCTAGAGAAGGCCCCCAGGAAGGCGACATCTGAACTGAGAGTGCGGCCACCTGGAGACCTGGGGGAGAACAATTGTGATTGAAGACTGGAAGGGCCCTGAGACATGAAAAGCTTGATTGATGGATGAAAAAGAGGCCAGTGTGACCGGGAGGGGGACTGAGCAGGTGGGACTAGAGAGAAAGGAATTGAAATCTGCAGGTGAGGTTACAGCTCATGAGGATTTATAGGCCTTGCAAAGGATTTTGGATTTTATTCTGGTTCTAGTTGGAAGGCATTGAAGATTTAAGCAATGGAATGCTGTGATCTGATTTATGCATTAGAGAGGTCACTCTGTGAAGGGTGGATTATTATTAGGGTCAAGGGTAAAAGCAGGACAATGAATTAAAGGGCTAGTAGGTTAATCCCTGTGTGAAATGATGATGGAAGGTTGAACTGAGGGCACAGCAATAGAAATGGAGCAAGTGGTCAGATTTAGGGTCGAATTAAAGGCGTAAAAACCAGATTTACTGATACACTGGGATGTGTCTTGGCAAAATATCAAAGTTGAACTGAGGGGTTTGGACCTAAGTAACTAGGCGGGTAATGATGAAGTCAGTGATTGAAATGGGTAGTTTTTTGGGGACTTATTAAAAAGAGTATCTTGCATTTTATAGTTTGGGAAAATGCTTTTTTTGTTTATCTTTTTGCTTCTCAACATTGTATCATGAAGATTAATTCATATTGTTGCATTATCTATTTCTCACTATTTTACTGCTGTATAATATATTCTATTGTATGATCTACAAAATTTATTTATACTTTCGCCTCTAAAGGGGGTGACCAGGAATAAATAATAATGGCTTCTCTAAAGATACCATGTCGTTGTGCCTGGTACCTGGGAATATGTTATGTTGCCGTACAAAGAGGAAATAAAGTTGCATGTGCAATTGAAACTGGTAATCAGCTGACCTGGGGATGAGGAGATAATTCTGAATTATCCAGGTTGTCCCAGTGTTGATCACATTCAGGGGCCTGAAACATGGAAGAGGGAAGTGAAAGAATTTGTGTCAGAGTGAGGCAGCAGAAAAAGGCTGAGTCAGCCATTATTGGTTTTAAGATAAAACTGGGCCAAGAGTCAATGAACGTAGGTGGCCTTTAGAAACCCCAAGAATACAGATTTTCCTCTATAGCATCTAGATACAGCTTTGCCAACACCTTGGTATTAGTTCAGTGAGCCCCTCTTTAGGCTTCTGACTTCTAGGCTATAACCTATAGGATAGTAGATTTGTTCTGTTTTAAGCCTCTGAGTTTTTGGTAATTTGTTATAGCAGCAAGAAGAACTAATACAAGGGGCATTTTATGTTTCCATTTCTTAAATGATTCTAAGTGCTATGAATGTTCTCATACGTGTTTACATGTGTAAGAGGTAATAGTTGCTCTTGGGGTACACCTGGGATGGAACAGCTGAGTCTTTGGGTATGGGAAAACTGAATTTTATAAGATAATGCCAAATTGTTTTCCAAAATGGTTGAATCAATCTACCTCCTCAGCAGCATTGTATGGGCACTCTGATTAATTTAGATCTTCTCCAAAACTTGATATTGTTGAAGGATTTTTTTTTGCGGTGCCAGGAATTGAACTCCAGGACACTCGACCACTGAGCCACATACCCAGCCCTATTTTGAGTTTTATGTAGAGACAGGGTCTCACTGAATTGCTTAGCATCTCGCTTTTGCTGAGGCTGACTGTGAACTGGCTATCCTCCTGCCTCAGACTCCTGAGCTGCTTGGATTACAGGTGTGCACCACTGTGCCTTGCCATATTTTTTAACAATTAAATAAATATAGAATTGTATCTAACTGCAACAGGGACCCTATGGCTTGAAAAGCCTAAAATACTGATTGTTGATGGCATTTTCACATGCTTACTAGACAACTATCTTCCTGTCTTATGAAATGCAGGTTCATGATTTTTGCATATTTTCCCATTTGCTGTTCTCTTGGGAATTAATAGGAAAGTTTATATAGTCTTAATCCATATGGTAGTGGATGTATTGAGAAAGTCAAGTGTGTATCTCATCTTTTTTCCTTTCTTTAAAGCATAGGTCTGCAGTTGAAAAAATAAATATAAACAAATCGTTAAAAGCAAAACCAGTAGAGAGAGGAAATATCTATATGGGGAGAGCAGAAAGGAGGGGAATAGGGTACTGGTGACTGAAATAGAGCAAATGATATTTCATAAATAGATGAATATGTCAAAATGAACCCCCATTATTATGTGTAACTATATGCACTAAAAAAAAAGCACTTTAAAAATAAATGAATGAAATGAGCAGAGATCTGAAACCTACAACTAGCTGATCAGATCCACTTTTGTCTGACCTTTGGGCTAAGCCTGGTTTTCACATGCTTAAATGGTTGTAAAAATGAAAGTATTACAACAAAGAATATGTGAAAGAGACCATGTGGCCTGAAAGTATTTATTAGTATTTTTGTTTTAGTTCAGCTTTTTCCCTGCTGTGACTAAAAGACCCCACCAGAACAATTGTAGAGGAGAAAAAGTTTATTTGGGGGCTCATGTTTTCAGAGGTCTCAGTCCATAGACAACTGGCTTCATTCCTCAGGGCTCAAGGTAAGGTTGAACATTATGGTGGAATAGTGTGGTGGAGGGAAGCAGAGAGGACTCTACTCGCCAGATACAAAATATATACATCAAAATCATGCCCCCAATGCCCACCTCCTCTAGCCACACCCTACCTGCCGTCAGTTACCTCTCAGTTAATCGTCAGTTACCTCTCAGTTAATCGTATCAGGGGGATTAATTACTGATTGGGTTGAGACTCTCATAACCCAATCATTTCTCCTCTAAACCTTTTCACATTGTTTTACACATGAGATTTTGGGGGACACCTCACATCTAAACCATAACAATATTCTTTTCCTGCTTTAAAGCATCTGTTGATGAACATAACTTCTTAATTTGGTTAAACTCTCCATCTTTCAGAGTCTTTCAGTTCATAAAGAAATCCTTCTTTATGAACTGAAAGGTACCAACCTATATGTTCTAACAAAAGATTTAATGATGCTCTTTTGGCATTTAACTTCTTCCACCAGTTTCAGTTTTGTGTGTGTGTGTGTGTGTATACTGTGAGAAAGAGATCCAATTTCATGCCCCCTCTCACCAATGGATAATTATTCATTTCATCACCATTGGTTTGCAGTTGGTCTTCCATCTACTTTTTGGCTTTCCATATTGGACTTGTTCCACGCTCTGAGTTCTATCAGGAAGTTCATCCAGCTCTGTCTCAATATTACACTTTCTTGGCTACTTCAGTTTTATAATAAGTTTGGATGTCTGGTAGGATGAGTCTCCTTCACTTATTATTCACATTCGGAAGTGTCTTGAATATTCTTGGCCATACCTCCCTGTGTCAATTTTCAACTCAGTCTGTCAAGACCCTTGAAAATATTGTTTGGAATTTTGATTTCAGTTGCATCCAATCTATAGTCCGCAAATCTATCCAGAGAATGAACATCTATATGAAAGTAAAAATGCCTATCTCTGAAAGCTGAAAGTCTCTCCTTAATGTAGATCTTCTTTAGTGATTAATTTGGGTTGTCTTCTCAAGCTGACCCTGAGAGGTCTTCAGGGTGGGAAATCCATTTAGTCAATTATTTAGTTTTCCTTTGCTCCCACTCATCCCAGGGGTTTACTGCCATTCCAGTTGGCTCACACATCTCACTCTTGTCAACATCCTTCTTTTCAATGCATATTTAATGAGTACCTGCTGTTTGTAAGAAAATGTGCCGTGGGTAACACCCAGAAGCACAGTATGGAGTCCTTTCTTCAAGAAACTTTCAATGGAAAAAAGACATGTGAAAAAATTACTAGCAATTCAAGGCATTGAGTACTAAACTTCTGAAATTAAAAAAAAAAAAATTGTTTTTTAAAATAGCACATTAACTTAAAATCATTCAACTTTAGTTGAGGAATAAAAAGATCATCATTCCAATGTACCTCCTCATGCCCTGATGGGAATCAGTGTTGTTAAAGCAACCTACTAGGACTGGTATTTCTAGCAATTGCTTTCCTCATTCTGAAAAAGTTAGATTCTGTGCAATGTGGTTCATGTAAGAGACTGCAAAGGTACATTGAAAATTGACTTCCATCTAAAACAGCTGGGTTGAATTTACATTTTACCCCTCAGATATTAAAATAAAATCAGCCTGCAGAAACAGCTAATTCCCAAGGAGTTCCAAGTATCCAGAATTTGACTACACTTTAAAGTTGGGGAGGGAAGGCCACAGAAGCTTCCTTGAGGGATGACCAGAAGGTAGCTTCCTCTAATCTAAGTAATCCAGAAAGAGTTCAGCCTGCAACCTTTGTCCTGAGTCCTGGTGGGCATGTGTGATTTCCTCTTTTCTTCTTAAAATAAACTGATTTCACTGTTGCTTTTTTATTTTAAGCCATGGTGGCAGCATGATTCATATGGTTACTTCCTCCTCCTCCAATATCTTAGAAAAGGTCCTCCAGAAAAAAAATGATTCAGTGACAGATCAGGATTATTGTATGGACTTGCAAAAATCTCTCTTCTCCTTTTCATTCTGTGTATTTATTTTAAATGGGAAGACTTGGGTGGGATATATGTAAGCACTTAGGTTCTTGTTCACATGTACCCTCAGTAGCATTCAGTCTTACTGACCTCAAGCATAGGGCTTCATCCCAGGGTGCATTTATTATGGCAACTTAAATGAGGATGTGGATATGTTAGCAGTCATACAATATTTCTCTTTTCTCATTGATGAAAGGGAAAAATTAATTGTAAGTTAGACAACAAAAGAGAAAGGTATAGCCGGGTGCGGTGGTGCAAACCTGTAATCCCAGCACTTAGGGAGGCTGAGACAGGAGAATCACGAGTTCAAAGCCAGCCTCAGCAAAGGCGAGGTGCTAAGCAACTCAGTGAGACCCTGTCTCTACATAAAACACAAAAAAATGGGGCTGAGGATGTGGCTCAGTGGTCAAGTGCCCCTGAGTTCAATCTTCAGTACCAAAAGAAAAGAGAGAAAGGTATATTAGTAAGAAATGCTGGAGCTCAGAGATGTCATTCTTTGATCAAGGGGAAGCTGTTTAAACTCAGCAAGCTTCAGTTTCCTCATCTATAAAATGCAGACAAAGTATATATATTCCATTTTCCTTTCTGGCTTGTTTTGAGAATGGCCTTTATAGGTTGCTTAATTACTTGAATTGGCTGTTTTAAAAAGTACAGATCATCCAAATTTGTATGATTTCCAGAAATCTGGAAATTATTATAATCAGATAAATTGGATAAATGTGAAGTAACAGATAAAGTCTTTCTTTTCTTTTCTTTTTTCTTTTTTTTCCCCCAGATCCTTGCTCATGCTAGGAAACACTACCTATGAGCTACGTGATCAGCCCTGAGAAATGTGAGCTCATGGAAGAGATGCATTTTATAGGCTGGATAAGTTTACACAAACCGAAGATGCCCACTTTTCTGACAGATTCTTACAAGTATACAAAAAAAAAAAAAGTCCTTGTAAAACTCATTTTACATATTTGCCTCTGTCTCCCTTCTCAGATTGGAGATGGTCCTGCTGCTCTGGGGCTCTGGTCTCCATCCTGCTGCTGACTGGTTGGGTAATCTGGGAGATTCCTTTCACCTCTCCAAGTTTTCATACCTGCAAAGTGACCAGAAGGCTTTCGTTTCTGCTGTCCCATTGTCCCTGGGATAATCCTCTGCTCAGTTCTCATTCTCTGCATGATAAGCACATCATCCTTAGCAAAGGAGTCAGTCTATAGCCAGGTAAGGTGAGGGCATACCCTGCCTAAGGCTCTGCACCAGCGTCGTGATGGGCAATGCAAGGTGCTGAGAACATGCCACAGGGTAGCTGGGAGAACAGAGGTCTGTGGATAACTCCATGTGAACTCATAAGAGGACCCTTGACAATAAAAATGGGACAGACACAGGTGAGGGTAGTGATACAGTGGTCACAAAGCTTCATGAAGGCTTCCTTTGGATATTATCAATGACAAGAGTTTTGTTTTTAAATAAATGAGCAAAACAGGTATTTTTTAAAAGTCTTAGAGTATTAATATATTCTACATAACATGTATGTGTACATGTATTATATATAAAATGTATTTTATAACTGTATTGTTATTTTTTAGTTAATATGTAAGTCTAATCTCATATTTTTATAGGTATTATACATATTTTTTAAAACCAAGGATAAGCTATCAAAAGAAAACTCTTCTCCCCTGTTAAAGTCTCAATCATTCCTCCCTCAAAAGCCAAAGTAGTGAATTCTGTGTCGTTTTCCAGAAATTTCCTCCTGTACACACAGAAACACACAAGCGTGCATGCGTAGATAACCCTGCGCCTTCCTCCTTCTCTCTTAACATATCTTGTACATGAGTCTATTTCACCCATATAAATTGACACACGTATTTCACACCCATGGAGTCTTCCATACAGTTGCACAATCATTTCCCGTACTATTTCTCATATTGTTGGACTTTCGGAGAGCTTTCTGTCTTTTTGCCATTAACCAATCACTAAGCAATACTTCAGTGAATATCTGTGCACCTCCTTCTTTGTACACATCACACAGGTAAAGAGGACAGATTCCTGTAACTGGAATGACCAGATAAGTCCAATTAGCATTTTGAAAGATATTGCCAAATTGTTCTCCCTGTAAATCATAGCAAGTGATAGCATTCTGTCTCCCTACACTCATGAAAACTCTGTTTAATAACAACCTTTTTGATGATCTTTGAAGTGATAATAAAAACAGAGCCTTGTTGTTTTCATTTATAATAAGGCTGATTTCTAGAACATTCTCCAATTTTTTTCTGCCCTGTTTTCTATAGTTCTTGTCCATGCCTATTGCTTCTTTTTCTATTTGATAAGATTGGGATGAGTCTTATAGAAAGAGTAGGGTTGCTGAAGAATCATGAGTGTCGTGCTAAACAATGTGCACTTATTCAAGCTGGTGAAAGACACGCTTCTGGAATTTCCTTAAGGACTATAATTTAGTACTTAACCAGGGGCAATCTTGTCCCTGAGGACTTGATAACTTCTGGAGACCTTTTTATCAGTGAAGGGAGGCAGTTTTAGTGGCATCTGATGAGTGTTGACCAGGAATGCTACTAAACACCATACAATGTAAACCCCCCTGCACAGAACAATTATCCAGCCTCAAATGTCAATAACATAAGAGTGTATTATCCCTCCACTAGAAGGATGGAAAGCCTAAGAGACTGTAATCGAGGAAAAATTTGAGAGGCCAATGTAGGCATCATGGGCTCTGGCCATGTCCTAATGTAAATCCCACTGGCCTCTCCTCTCCAGCATCTGCAGCACAAGAGCTGAGTGGAGCCAGCAGAGCCCAGAGGGTCCTGGACTGGCTCCCATCCCCACTTTTAGCAATGCATTGGTTTGCATACTTCTTACTTTAGTTACATTAAAATAAACACAGAAAAACCTCAGTCATGCTCCTCCAGAACATGTTGGAGCAATTCAGCCTGTAAAACTTTCCTCAGCATTGAAGGCTTCTTTCAAGTGTCAGTGCTCAGAATCATAAGCAATAAAATGCAGGGTGGTGGGAGCAGGAGATAAACCACAGTGGGCTGATTTTATAATGGCCATAATCCCAGGGAAGACAGGCAGCTTTTCAGGTCTTGAGAAAAATGAGCAGCATTTCCTTCCAAGGAACCATATCCCTGAAAGCATTCAATCCTCCCACTTCTCAAGGCGGCCTCTGGGTCTGGGCTTCCAATACGACACTTAGCATCACACATGCAAACAGTACTAGGTACTCAATAAACAAAGGTAAGTGACCCCAGTCAGGGGAAAGTGAGCATACAGCTATTTTATTTGAAGCAATTTAATGATAAAAAGTGAATACAAGATCAATCAGCGTGTACTCTGCACTTCAAATGAGCAGAGTAGACTCTCTCACTGACTTCTCGGCAGCAGATGACAAGGTGGTATCACTGTTACACATAAAGAAAAAGGCCCTGAGGGAAGTGACTTGCGCATAGGCACACAACTCCTGAGAGGAGCGCCAGGATTAGGCAGTCTGTCACCAGAACCCTTTATTTTAAACACTGCACTGTATCTCTGCTACTATTCCTATCACTAATGCCACACAATTCCCACCATCTATCTTATTTGATACTCACAAGAGATAAATGCATAGATGTCATTTTGTAGCCATGGAAATAAATATATATATATAATATATATACACACATATATGTGTGTACATATTATATATATACACATATATGTATATATGTGTATATATATAATATATATATATTAATTGATACATAGCTGTGGCTGGAGCTCTTGTTCCCCATACAATGTCCTGATTTGCACTGGTTATCAATTCTTTGCCTCTCATCACTAGTCTGCCCTCTGTGGTTCTGTAAATGGAGCTGGAGCCCACATGCTTTTCTCTTTTGCCACTTGGCACACTGTTAACTGTTGTTAGTGGAAGATGTTGGAGGGACACTCCTGCAGTGGTTTTCTCTTCCAGGTTCTGGGGAGCTTCCTCCTTCAGGTTCTTTCAGTCCACAGCCTAGCTAACATTTGACCCCAGAAGCGAGCAGCCACTTCAGGACCCAGCTTCCATCTGGTCCAGGGCTCAGCAGCCTTGCTTGGCTCCCCCTCAGGAAACTGCAGTGTATTCTGAGGCTGCTGCCTTTGTATGAAGAGCTCTTCCTGGCACTGCAGAGGGCAGATTTCCAGCAAGTTCTGCCAGCAGGTTACTTCTGCCACTTTGTGATCATGCAGTGAGCCATGGCAGGGCCCCAAGAAAAACCCAAGATCTCAGCTATAGAGACAGTGACTGCTTTTTATACCTATAAACTCTATATTCTTTAGGATTCTGTTTCCTCCTTATTAACTGATTCCCTGTTACTTTAAGGTCTTGTTATAGTTAGCAACTCTTCACAGGAAATTTTCATGTTCAGACATCTGTGTGGTTGGTCCCTGATTCCAACATGTTGCTTTCCTTTGAGCCGCTTGCAGGGTTTAAGACCTGCCAATTACCAGGCATCCCTTAAGCATGAGTGAGAGATTCAAGAAGCCAGGAGCTGAGGAGCATTTGCTCTCACATTATTTTCTTGATCTCTCATCTAGGTTTCATGGATACAAGAGAATGGATCAATCAGAACGCACTTTTTATAAGTGTGTTGATCAGTTTTATAATACTACAACAGATAGCTGAGGTAATCAGCTTACCCAGAGCAAAGGTTTATTTTGGCTCACAGTTTTTAGAAGTTTCCATCCATGATTGGTTGATTGTTAGTGTGGGGCCTGTGACAAGATTACACATTACAGCAGCAGAGCAAAACTATTCACCTCATGGCTAGGACACAGAAGGGAGGAAGAGGCAGGGGCTGGAGTCTGAATGTCCTCTTGCAGGGTATACCCGTGATGATCAGAAGACCTTCTGCTAGGCTTTACCTGTGGAAGCTTCTACCATCTGCCAGTAATGCCACAGGATAGCGACTGAGTCTTTAGTGTGTTGCCCTTTGGGGAACACTTACCTAAACCATAGCAGTAAGAGATACCTATGAAATAGGCCAAGATCGTTTCATGTAAAAACACTTCGAAGTCTTTTAAATTTTTTAAGTTTCAACTATATCCCTACGTAAAATCACCAGCACCCAATTCTCCATCCCGACAGATTGATCAATACCTGTTTTTTCTTTTTTTCTTTTAATCTCAGCATTCTCTTCTCCCAGGAATGAGGGCACTGGATCATCAGTTCTCATGATAATGATACTTCCAAAAGCAGCTCCCAGGACATTCAGAGCACGGGTCACTCTCCCTTGTCTAGTAAGCAAAGCCCATAAATTGCTCCAAAGGCAAGTAGTAAACAGTAAAGCCAGGAGCGAAAACTAAAATCCAAGTCTAAGTTCATTGTTCATTTTCCATTGTCTCCCCACGTTTCTCTGTTTCCTGGACAAAAGTTTTTCCTCTGCTAAAGAATTTCAAAAATCAGCAAATAGGAAGGTGTGTGGGATTATTTGGGGAGGGGGGCTGTAGGGCTCTCTTGGCATCCCTTTGTCACTGTTGAGCAGTAGGCATCTCATGTCCTGGACAAGCTCCACCTGCAGTGACAAACAGAAGCAGGAACTGAGAGGAAGCCAGAGCTGGGCGTGGGAAGGGCGGTGGAAATGCAGTTGCACAATCTGACAGGGACTTGTAAGGTTGATCCTTGCCCGGTGGGGAGCTAAGTCTGCACAGACGTCGTCCCGGGTGGGAGGGATTGTGGGAGAGGTTGCCTGTCATCTGAAGGTGGGTGCTGGCTGCCCTTACATGGTAGCTTAGGACTTGCATGCTAGCAGAGAACCAAGTACGCAGTATCTCTCTGTAGAAAGAGTGATGGTGTGTCCTGCCCCGCACCAGGCTGTCTCAGTGTGCACAGCTATAGAGCAACTGATGTCCGTGAATTACTTCTTAGCACTCCTTTTACTTTCAAAATTAAGTTGCATGTTCTCCCTATAAGGTCTACCACAGACAGCAGACCTTGAAATGCAAGGACTGGATATTGCATCGTGGTGCCACCACATGGAGCATGCGCATTTGTGTTAAAGAAGGACACCATTAGGTGTTCTTTGAGTCCCCCTCATTTTGGGGAATACATTTCTCCTCTTGTCACTACTGATTCAGGTGTTTCTCTGCTCACTTAGCCCTTCCTCCATTCAAGATTTAGTAAAGTCAAATTAATCCTCTACTTCTGGGATTCTCGGTGTTTAAGGATGCACTTGCTTTGAAAAAGACACATCAATCCTACTTTTCATTTCCTAACAAATTGTGGCAGAGTTGCATAAGAATTGAACTGAGAGGAAAGTCTGGGACTGGGGAAAAGTATGTGCAGATGTGGACATTGCCAGGCGGAATGCATGTGCCGCCAGAGTGCCCCTTGGTGTCACCAGCCTCTGACAGCCATCATGGCCGCAATGAAGAGGACGATGACAGTTATGAGGCTCTTACCATAGCCAGACTGTTCAAAGGCATTATATGTGCACAATTCCACTGAAGCCCAAAATAATCAAATAAAGTCAATGCAGATAAACTATGTGATATTTACCCAATGATAACAGATAGCTCCTACCTGTAGGCTTCAGTCTCCCATGCCCTACAGACACCTCCCTGCCCCGCTGCCCCCAGCTATTTCTCCTACTCTGATGAGTCTCATAAGTATTTGTGGGTTTTTGTTAATTACATTTTTGCCTTTCCATCTTGAAGTAATTCCATATTTATATTAACATTGCAAAAAATAGTACAGATAATTCTATGACCCAGATTCCTCAAATGTCAATATGTTATATAACCACGGCACAATGATCCCAATAAAATGAACCTTGGTATAAATAACACTGGAATCTGCTACAATCTCACTGGTTTCACTTTTTCTGACCCAAGATCCACTGAAGGCTCATATACTGCATTTTTTTGTCTTTTTTTTTTTTTTTTTTTTTTGATACCAGGACTTGAACTCAGGGGCACTCAACCACTGAGCCACGTCCCCAGCCCTATTTTGTGTTTTATGTAGAGACAGGGTCTCACTGAGTTGCTTAGTGCCTCGCTGTTGCTGAGGCTGGCTTTGAACTCGCGATTCTCCTGTCTCAGCCTCCCTAAGTGCTGGGATTACCACCTGGCTTTTTGTTGTCTTTTCTTCTTCATCAGCCTTGATGTGGAACAGTTCCTCAAGCTTTCTTTTATGTCCATGATCTTGATACTGCCAAAGAGTATTGATCAGGCCTCGCGCAGTGGCACATGCCTGCAATCTCAGTGGCATCCTGAGGCTGAGGCAGGAGGATCACAAGTTCAAAGCCAGCCTCAACAAAAGAGAGGTGCTAAGCAACTCAGTGAGACCCTGTCTCTGAATAAAATACAAAAGAGGGCTGGGGATGTGGCTCAGTGGTGGAGTACCCCTGAGTTCAATCCCCAGTACCTGCCCCCCAAAAAGAGTATTGATCAGTTATTTTGTAATAAAAAACTATAATAGTTTTCCTCTATTTCAGGTTACCTGGTGTTTCCTTATGATTTACATTGTTTATTTAGGGTACAAATGTCACAGAAGTGACCTGTCCTTGTCAGGGAATGATATAAGGGAGCACATGAGGTCAATTCCCCTTACAGGTGATGTTAACTTTGACCCTTTATTAAGGCAATAATATCTGCAAGGTTTCTCCATCAGAAAGCTACCATTTTTCCTTCTGTACTTAATAAAAGCCTTATGGGCAGATACTATGAGAGCATACAAATACTATGTTCCCATTATACCTTTGTCTATTAAGTTTAGCCTACCTTGATGATTCTCACCTGTGACAACAATCACCATTGTATTTGCCAAATGATGATCAATTTCTGTCAGTCCTTTTACATTTGCTAGATGGAATTTTGTACTAAGAAAGAGCTTTGTTCTCCCTCACTTATTTAATTATTCATTTGCTTATTCGTAGTGGCCCTCCATATCTGTGGGTTCTGCAGCCACAGATTCAACCAACCTTAGATGGAAAACATTTTTTTAAAAAAACAACTTGCATTTGTATTAAACATGTGCATACTTTTTTCCTTGTCTTATTCCCCAAACAATATAGACTGACAACTACTTACTTAGCATTTACATTGTATTAGGTCTTATAAGTCATCTAGAGATGTTTTAAAGTGTCTGGGAGCATGTATTTATGTTATACGCAAATACTCTGCCATTTTGTATAAGGAATTTAAGCACTGCAGATTCTGATATCTGTACGAGTCCTGGAGCCAATCCCCTGTGGATACCAAAGGACAACTGTATCTCAGCATGGATTCTAGCATTTTTGCTTTATTCTGGGGGTTCTGGTCATCTTGAATTTGGCCATTGGGAGCCCTTTAAAGCAGGCTGCAGTGGGAGACAAGCTCTCTGGAGGTCATGTCCTCCTAGAGGTGTGCACCTGAGAAGCCATGTCTGCAGGAAGCTCTTGCCACAGCCCAAAAACTACTCCTGCAACTCCATGTCCTGCAGGTCCTCTTGTTGCTCCTGCTTTGCTTCTCTTCTGAAGTCCCCAGGGCTGCTTGGGATGCCAGGGCAGGAAGGGGAACACTGTCCAGCTCTCTGTGGACCTGGGTCACCTGGGCCTCAAGCAGTGCTGACCAGAATCACACACCAAGTGTGTGGGCTTTCCTCAAGGGACTTTCTTCAGCTTCTAACTTAATCTTCTGCTGAGAATTTTGGGAGATCTATGAGAAAAATAATGTGCTGCTTTGGCAACTTTAAAACAGCTGGCTGCCATAGGAAGGAATCAGGAGAGCTTTGGAGAGTTGAGCAATCAGTGGTAGGGTTGGGGGAAGCTTACAAAACCAAATGTATAACAACTGCTCTGTTGAAGCAATAATCATTTCATCCATTTCTTTATTAGGGTATCAGTATGCATCCCTTTATTACACATATACAGTTCTCCTCTACCTCTGAATAGTTTTTATCCATCATCTATATTGATCTTAGTGCATTCTTATGGAAAAAAGCAAAATAGGGCCTATAAAAATATCTATTTAATGGATGAGAAAACTACAGCCTTGAGAAAGTCATACAGGCCAAAGTGAGCATCTATACCTAAAATTCAAAGGCTCTGATTCTCCCAACTCAGGTTCCTGGTAGGTTATGCTGCCTGTTGAGTCACTTTGCTTCCCTTGGAAATTTCCTCTACTCTACAAAGTTGTGGTTGGACAAGAAATTTTGTCATTCTGAAAAGCATAATGCAAATTGGTAGCGGGTGATATGAGCTTTGAAAACAAAGCAGAGCTCTGATGGATCGCTTTGATTTTTTTAGATTTAAATTTGTTTTTAGTGGTAATCCTTTTTTTCCAATTAACATGGAAACAGGTTATGAGATCTTTACATCGGTCAAAGACTATAGGGAAGAAAACATCAAGGAACATAGGACCCAATGGTCTCCAGCTCTTATCCCGCTCTGTTGATCACTGATCCCATTAAGAATTTTCTTTGCATTCCCCAAAACTCTTAGGAATATTTATTAGGTTTTTGTCTTGTAAAATTTCAGGTATGTACATAGGCACATGTGTATGTGTTTATGCCGTTATACCTAAAACAGCATGGAGGGATGCAGAGATAGGAGAATGATGTGGACACAGTGTGAGATTCTTGCAGCTGTCCATTTAAAATAAAACAGAGATCACCTCCAAAATGTCATTGTGACAACCTCGAAATATCGATGCCTTTTTTTGGTTGAAGTTTATTCTGGAGAATGAACTGCTGGAGCATGTGTGTCCCGGCTGGAGATAAAGCAGGGTTCTCTGCACAGAACTGGTAAGAGAAACAAGTCCTGTGAACTCTAAGAAAAATTAGAGACACAGCTCCACAGTCACCTTAGCAAATTCTTCCTCCTCTGGAGTCTGGGGTCTTGGGGAGAGGGTCATGAGAATAAGTCTCTATGTTATTTAGAAACAGTTTCAGGTATGCTTTGCAAATTTGAGGTGGAGAGGTGGGAGTGGAAGGATAGATTTTGCTAAAACGTAGATCTGTAAAGGATGGAAGAGCTTGGCCACAATGGAGCTCAGAGTTCCTTTCCTCTGGAAGTATTAGAAAATCTGGTTATCTTTGACTTTAATCATAAATGATGGTTGCCAAATACATAAAAATCAGGTAACACATCTCTTATAAATGACAGTTACAACCATTATGCTACAGATCATTTACTCAGAGAAGGAAATAGGTTCATTTTAGAGAGACTTTTTTTTTTTTTAATTTTCAGGAAGTACCATCGATGGGAGTCAGAAGACTTGGATTTGCATTCTGGCTCTGCCACTCATGAGTTCTGTGACCTGTACATGACACCAAACCTCCCAGAATGTCTGGATCTCCATCTATAAAGTGCAGAGAATAATACCTGCCTTGTTCCTGTCACATCAAATGGGGGGATTTCTATATGTTGCAGGGTGCTCTGTGAATTTAAGATAATATCATTATTTCTCCTTAGGAGCTTCCACCTACATATCCTGTGCTACGTTTTTATCTCTCTCTAGACCAGAGGAGGTCTGGTTTTAAAGGTTTATTTTAGACTCATGAGAGATGGAAAGTTCCAAAACATGTGACTGCTCCTCTCCCCAACCCTGAATGTACCTCCAGACCCTCCCATAGGGGTTGCTAGAAGCAGAGTTTTCAGTGTCATTCTGAACATGACACAAAATCAGACATAATTTTATAATGATATGTTTCCAGCAGACACTATTGAGGGTTATATCCAAGTTCTGGGCTGATGGCTTATCGGCCAGCTTCCTATCTGGGGCTCACTAGACCATGGGTCACCACCCTACAGGAACCAACAGCTTCCAATGGTGTCTTTACCATATCTAGGGACTGAAATGACAAACACAGGTGGGAAAAACCAAGGCAGATACTATTGCTGTTGGTTTGGATTTTTCACTTGGTTTACAAACTGTGCGAGGAGTTGGGCTAATATGGCTTTATCAGGCTCTCTTTCACCTAAAAGGATGTGTCTAGCTTTCTTTGCCAAATATAATGAAATTCCTTTACCAGTGGTCTCAGGAGAGAAAGAGCCATATACTTTAGGAGCATTTGGCTCAGCAATGGGAATTGTGAAATGACTTTCAGAGAATTATCCAGTGATATCTTGTTTGGATAGAAAATGAGGGTTGGTTTTGTTGTTTAATTTTTTTTCTTTTAGTGGAAAAGTGAATCTTAGGAAACCAACCCAAGTCCCTGCGATTTTTCTTGTTCACATACCCTGCTTGGGGGAGAAGGCATCAAAGGACGAGGTGTCTTCATGCTTCCTAATAATCAGATTTCCACCAACAAATGCTTTCACACGTGACCCCATAGTCATCTCTCTAATCCCGTCACAGCTCCAGTTGTGGCTGACTCTAACACCTTGAGCTATTTGCTTATGGCCTCTCTGAGCTTGAGGCTTCCTCCTGGCACTCTTCCTACTGTCCTCTGGCTTTCTTAGTCCAAACAAGACAAGGATTTTGAAAAGGCCCCTTGGACTTCTTCACACTCCACCAGATTGTGCAACACCTTCAACTCTGGGAGAGACAGAACGAAGCCAGAGATTGCTAGCTGCAACCAGCAAAAATAACAGCAAGATCCAAAACCCTGGTTCAGGCTCCAGTTCCCTCAGGGTTGGGGACACTGCTGCAAACTTCAAACCTAGGCTTCTGTCTCCTGTGATCCCCTTTGTCTATCCTGTCTAGCCCTGGCCATGCGGCCATCTTCCAGGACAACTATCTACATGTGCTGTCTTCCTTACTACCAGAAAGAAAGCAGCTGCCCCCACCTTGCCTTTGAGGTTCCTTGGACTCAAGTCCAGCATGCCGCTCCTTTCTTAGCTCCTGCTTCTACTCAACTTGACACTTCTTTCCTGTCCCGCTGCCATTGCTGTCTCCCTGGCCATCCCTCCCCCCTCTTCTATCCTTGGTCCAAACATCCTTAAAATACCTTGTGCTCTCCCTGAGGCATCTGCTTCTGCCTTTCCTGAGATGCATTCCTGAACTTCTTTCCTCAGCTGAAATCCAACTACTTCTTGGGAATGCAGCTCAGACCCTATGGCTTCCACAGCCCCTTTCCATACCCCAGGTGATCTCATCTTCCTTTAAGCCCTTTCAGAAATTTTATACATTTTCTCTTCAGTCACTCTCCCAAAACTATAAGCGTCGAGTACC
The DNA here is from genome assembly GCA_004024805.1 of Geosciurus inauris. Classification (NCBI taxonomy): domain Eukaryota; kingdom Metazoa; phylum Chordata; class Mammalia; order Rodentia; family Sciuridae; genus Geosciurus; species Geosciurus inauris. Next base: position 119,068 of record PVHX01000894.1, on the reverse strand, counting down.
TTTATGGACTGAAAGTTTTTGCCCCCTTCCACAAATGTTGAAGCCCTAACCCCCAATGGGATGGTATTTGGAGAATGGACCTGTGGGAGGCAATTACAGTTAAATGAGGTCATAAAGGTGGGACCCTGATCTGATGGGAGGTCAAGAGGATGGGATGTGGTTTTGTTATAAGAAGAGACACCAGAGAGCTTACGTACTCTCTCTCTCTACAGTCATGCACTGAAGAAAACCTGGGTGAGTACATGGAGAGACAGCTGCAAACCAGAAGAGGGTCCACACTAGAACACTACCATGCCTCCAGAACTGTTGGAAGGTAAGTGTCTGTCATGTGAGCCATTGGGCCCATAGCATTCTGCTATGGCAGCCTGAGCTGACAAACATAGATAATATTTCAAGTTGTTTGCTGAACAACATCCCTTTCCTTTGTTTTACTTCTTTTACAGAATTGCTTACTCTCCTAGAGAAGAAGGTCTTATTATCATTCTACCCTGGACTCAACATCCTAAGAGAGTTCAGTCTCCCTTGAATTCAATCCAGCATTTCCAGTCAATAGAGGAAGGGCCCGCCTACATTTGTGGGAGTATATTTTTAAAAATAATAACAAGAGGTCCAGTTTTGTACCTTGAGGATAATAGAATAATATTTCCTAGACATACTATTTGCAAAAAACTCCTATTGAAACTTCAATGTATAAACACATTATTTGTTGATTCCCTCAGTATTTGGACATTAATGGGTTTTTCCATATTCTTGATGATACTTAAAATTAATTTTTCATCCTTCCAAGTTAGTTTGACCCTCCAGCCTGCCATCTTGTTCTCATTATTTCTTCACGATGAGTCCTTTCTCTATCATCATGGGGGCAAATGTCAGCCTATCCTTCATCTAAACCACTGCAGTTTCCCAGGAAGCTAAACCAGGCTTAGTGAGGTTTAACAACATATGCACTCTACATTATGTTCTTCACTCCATCAAAAAGTTCATATTTTACAAAAGCTGTATCTTTTTTTTTTTTTTTTTTTAAAAATCATGTCTATTACTATATGAAAGGGAAAAAAAGGCCCAAAAATATTTCTGCGAGCTGGTTTCCTTGTTCTTCCTTCTATCAGACCTGCGGTGTGGACTCTGCATTGTGTAGTGACGAAGTTGCAGCAACAGTGGGCAAGGACAGGGCTGGTGTCTTAGTCTATTTTCTACGACCAGAACTGAATACTACACACTGGGTAATTTTTAAAGCAAAGAAGTATATTTAGCTCATGCTTCAGGAAGTCCATCCATATGGTACTGGCTTCTGTTGGCATCTGATGAGGGCCTTCCTCTGGGTAGTGACATGCAGGGTGACACCAGACAGCAAGACAGGACAAGCACAACAGAGAGCTCCCAATCTCCCATTAATCCACTAATGTATGAATGGATAAGTCCATGAATTAGTGGACTAATCCATTCTTGAGGGCAGAACCCTAATGACCCAATCACCTTTTAAAAGTCCCACCTGGTCCCATTCTTAATACCATGTGATGGAGATTAATTTCAACATGAGTTTTGGTGGGGACGTTTGAACCATAGCAACTGGTTTCTTGAGAACCCGCTGCACCTCCACTTAGAAATGTGGGTGGTCCAGAGATCACAGCAGCTGATGAAGGTTAGTGTGAGGCTGTTAGACCAGTCCTACCTCAGTGGGGCTGTGTGTTCTGCGTCTTTCTTCACGAGGCCTGGAGATTCATTCTACCACACCAGTGGCTCTGGAAAGGAGAACTCAGGTCCCCAAGATCCAGCTGTTCCTGATGAAAATGGGCATTTTCCCTAGGCAATCATAACACATTTATACAGGAACTTATTGTCAAACTTTTGCATGCTCAAATCAAGTTGCTATGGATAAGAATTAAAGCAACTTGGATCAGTGAAAACAAATTTCTAAACCAAGAGAATATATTGGAAGCTGATAAAGTCAAAGCAAAGAGGTCTTAGTGATCTCTCCACATCCTAAAAGGTAAAGTAGTCCTAAGACTCAGGGGAAGAAGGGGGAGGGTGGGCTCTGTTTTTCCCACCAGGGTATGAGATTTTCCAGGCTTCCTCTGAAAACTCTCAATTGGTCCAGGACTCAGAGGAAGAAAACTAGGGGGTGGGGAGGATTCCCTTAAATGAAAGGCCCTATAGGACCTAGTGTTGCTGGGAGCCCACCCGCCTGTCAGATGTTTGAAGGCTCCACCAAAGCCTGTGGCTAGCTTGTGCTGTCGGCAGCAGACACCCACTGCAGACACTCTTGGCTGCATGACACAGCTTCCTGGTGGCCCCAACAGATCCAGCCACCAGAATGCAGCCCAACCCACTGAGAGAGCCCAGAAACGCCTGGAGAAAAACAAGTCACCACACCAGAAATGAAGCACAATAGCCTTTTCACTTGAATTAACACCATACTTGCTCCATTCAACTTTTGCAAACACCAAGTCAAAAGCTACCCAGAGGATGTCACCAGGATGCTGTGGTTTTCAAGACCAAGTTTGAGGAAGCCCAGTGGGTGGTTTTTCCAGCAGAGCTCCCTATGTGTGTCTCCAAGCCAGAGATGGGCCCTGCTAGAAGTGTCTTGAGGAATGATTTGCTCAGTGTCCCCAAATCCACTATGTTGTTTGTGTCAATGAGCAGGAAGAGTGACAGGCACTTGAAAATCTTTGAGGTTGAAACTGTTAACTTCCAAGCCTGATGACCTTTAGGTACACATCAAAACACACAGGAGGGACCTTATTCTCCCTGCTCTATTTCTAACACTGTGGGGTCCCCAAACTCATTTTCCAGTGCCACTCCATGTTCTTTGCCTCTTAAGTAAATAAGCCAAACCTATTCTAAGCTCATCCAGCTTTTTAAAAGCACTGGCCACATGCTATGTGGGGCTCAAAGATGATTCCTAGAGCAGCAGAGAAACCTTTCAACTGCCACTGTTCCCTCCCTGTCACCCAATATGGTACCCTGGGAGCTCAAATCTCTCCTTGATTCAATCTCTACCCTCGATTTCCTGGATGACTCCAAGTCAGACTATTGGAAACAATTTTGGAGTCATTTTCCTTACAGAAAAGATAAAAAGAAAATTCCCAAACCCCTGAAGTATGATATTTCAACTGGGAAAATAAAAGTACAGATCAGATCCATGTTGCTGGGCACCAGGAATTGTATGTGGGCTGAGGAATTGTCTGCAGGAACGTGTGCCAGGGTCATCTGCTGCTCCACTCCTAGTAGGAGATGAGCCCCAGCCAAGGCACTGACGCACCAGGAAGGGCTTTCTAAGAAAGATGGCAGGTGTGGCATCTTCTAACGGGAAATATATTGCTTTTTCCATGCCTGGTCTCCCCCGACTTCCCTCCCCTCCAGCCAGCCTATTAAATGAGAGAGTTCAGCAAGGATTCTGAGATCTCAGGCTCTCTGGTACTGTGCTAAACATGGAGCAACCTGCAGTGAGTGGAGCTTCCACTTCCCAGCTGGAGCCCAGACATGGGTGAGCGCAGGGAGGAGTCACAGGCACACAGAAACACAACTGCACATGGCAGTCAGGCTGCCAGTGAGCTAGCTCCGCCAGGGAAAGAAACCTTGTCAGAAGTCTCTTCTCAGGCACGTGGAACTCACTTGCCACATCCAAGGGGGCACCATGAGGGTTTTCTGGGTGTAATGACCTTGAGCCTCACCCCAGCCTTGGGAAGGCAGATTTTATTACCCTCGTTTCCCCAGGAGGAACTGAGGCTCCAGGGTGACTGCATTTGCCTAATCTGCTACCAGCAGGATGGGATTGCTACCCAGGCCTGTCTACCTCCTCCTCTTGGGCTTTTGCCAAAAGTCAAGGCCCTCCTTGGAGGCACATGAACCCTGGGGTTCTTTAGGCAAAGGGGGAGACCATAGCCCACTCGGCAGGATTTCCAGGGTGTTGCTCTCTGAAGTTTCTCTCTGCAGCTCACCAACTCTGCCTGGAATTCACACCATAATCTCTCCTTTGGTTTACACAACCCCCACATAGCTGTCAAAGAGATCTTATAAAAGTCCCAACTTAGCTGTATTGAGACGTGAATAAAACCCTTAGCCACAGTCACGAGGAATTAGTTCCAGGACCCCTCAAGGATACCAACATCCACACTCAAGTCCTTACATAAAGTGACAAAGTATTTGCCTATAAACTGCACATTCTCCTGAGTCCTTTAAATCATCTCCGGATTACTTCTAATACCTGATACAATGGCAGTGCTATGTAAACACTTGTTACACTGCATGGGTCAGGGAACAATGACAAGAAACAAAAGTTCAGTACACGTTCAGTACAGACAAAACCATCCTTGACCCAACTACACACCACACTCTGCTACTGGTTGAATTGTTAGATGCGGAAGCCAAGGGTTCGAAGGGCTGACTGTAATTCCTGCTGGCTATGAATTAAGTCTGAACTCCCCGGGGTGGCCTTGAAGCGTCAGTATAAAAGAATCTTACTGCACTCTGCCAGACCTGCCACCTGCTGCTGCACTTGCTCCTGCAGGTCATTTGAGGACCTGCCATGCTGTCCTGCCCTTGCCACTCAACTCCCCTTTGTGAGACACATGTTCTTTTCTCTACTTCCAGGTCAAATATCTCCTCTAGACCAGTTTCTCTCCTCACCTCTGACCTGCCACTGATGGCAGATAGGGTGGATCTGTTTTTGCTCCCAGATCCTTTCAATCCTAACAGAGCCCCCCTCCCAAGCCCCTCTTGAATAATGATTGAGTTTCTAGATGGGTAGGAACCAGGTTTGATCCAATTTTATTTTTCTAGTATAATAACTGATATACCATAGGAGATGAATAAATGATAATGATGATCATACAAACATATGAATGCTTGAATGAACCAGTGGGTATAAATGGTTGTTTCAAGGACCTTTAGGAAGGAGGGAAAGTGAGACAGAAAAAGCAGAGATAGAGCACAGGGTGGGGCACCTCAGCTTCCTGAGTCACTGGCTCAATCTAAATAAAGGGATCAGATAAGCTTTGTTTGGCAGGAAGCTGGCTGGTGGTTTAGCACTGGGGAGCTGCATTGGGAGTCCCAGGGGACCCTACCACTGTGAGAGGGCTGCCAGACTTTGGGGAGACCTACACAGTCCCAACTGAAAGAGGATAGAAAAGTGACCAACCGCTTCACAACGCTTTCCTTGAGCCTTTGTGTAGAGGAACGGTTTTCTGTGCTTGTAGAAAATCCCCTTGAAATTGAGAAAGCTGGAAGTTTCCCAGGCTAGTCAATAATGTGACAAGGTCTCCTCCTAGTGGATCTGCATACAATCAGTAAAGAATCTTCCTTAATTCTCTCCCTCTGTCCATTTATTCAACTTTCTCTATTTTTTTTTTTTGTATCTGTATTTGTTTTCTATCACTACTAGCAAATTGCCACGAACTTATTGGCTTAAAATAATTCAATTTTTTAACCTTACTGTTCTATAAGTTAAAAGTTGAAAATGAGTCTCACTGGGTAAACATCAGGAGCTGGTAGGGATGTCTCTTCCTGCAGGCTGGAGGTCTGGGATCCGTTTCATCTCCTTTTGTCTCCTTCTCGAGATCACCCACATTCCAGGGCTCATGGCCCCTTCCATCTTCAGAATCTCTCTCTCTCTCTCTCTCTCTCTCTTTTTTTTTTTTTTTTTTTGTAGTGGAACTTGAACTCCAAGGTGCTCTTCCACCAAACTACATTTCCAGCCCTTTTTATTTTTTATTTTGAGACAGAGTCTCACTACTTTACTGAGGGTCTCACTAAATTGCTGAGGCTGACCTCGAACTTTCGATCCTCCTGCATCAGGCTCCCAAGTCACTGGAATTACAGGTTGTGCCAAATCTTTCTGACCTTTCTTCTGTTGTCACATCTCCTGACTCTAACTTCAGCCGGGACAAGTCCTCTGTTAAGGGTCTATTTGATGAGATTGAATCTCTCCCAGAAAATCAAGGATAATCTTCCCATCTCAAGACTCTAAGTCACATCTACAGAGTCTCTATGACCGTATGAAACATTATACTCACAGGCAGGCTCCAGGAATTGGGATGTTGTTAGGGCTCAAACAAGGACACCCGAGGATAAGTACTTTGACATACTGTGAGGTCTGAGAAGCTGCCTCAAGGTCCCTTGAACCTTGTCTGGTTTCTCCCCAGAGGGTGGAGAAATGATCTGATTAAGGAAAAGAAAGCAATTGAATAAAACCTGCTCCCTAGGAATCCCATCAAATCACGAGGGAAGGTAACTACTGGGGAAAGAAGAGGTGGAAGTGTCTACATATAAGACACCTGCCCAGACAGCCAGTTCCAGGTTTTTCCCACAGCACTAGGCAGGTGCATAGCCCCTGAGCTACATCCCAGCCCCTCCCCCTGCAGACTCCCCATCTATTCTTCTGAGGGGGATTCCAAGAGATCACCTAAGGGTCTTTATCTGCACAAGGCAATCTTTGTTTCCCTCTATTCTTCTCCTTACCCCTCCCATAGCTTTTCCTCGTCACCCTCCAACACACTCCAAGCCTCTTCGTGTTGTAGCCTCTACCCCTGTCTATAGCTTAGGAAACTACTTAAGCCTCCTCAACCATCTGAACTTTTGGGGAGACTCATAACTGTGATCACTTGCTCTGATTTTTCCTTGTGTGCAAACTTTCCTTCATCTGATCCTTGAAGTAATTCTAGGGCAGGCAGGGAAGGTAAAGGGTACTGAATCTTAGTGCTTGTAGGAATGCAATGAAGGCATCTGCCCCTGCTCTCCCAGGCATCCAGACCAAACCTTGAATTTTGAAGCCCAGGCACCTTTCCATTCTGCCTAGTTATCTTAGGAAACGAATATGCCGGAACTAATCATTTCTGAGGTCTTTAATACCTATAAAATGTGCCCAGTGCTTTTAATGAATGAACTCTGACCCTTATATCTCTAATGGTCTTCCATGCCCCAACACTAAACACCATTTCAAGTCTGATCAACAATGAAAAATTAAGTTTTATAATGGAACAAAAATGCTGTGAAGCAATTTAATCAAGTGTAAGATAACATTCCATGTAGGATTTATAGGACATAATTATAGCTCATAAATAGAGCTATTCAATGAAGCATGCATTTGAATGTAGACTTTCCTTAAAGCCAGCCTGTTATAGGAGTTCACTTGATGCTTTGACTATATCCCTTGTGGCTTTGAAACTTACATTTTTTTCTGCACCTTCTTTTCCCTGGTCTTCTCCTCCCTGATCCTCTTTTTCCCAACTTTCTCTTTCCTGATCTTCTCCCTGATCTTCCCCTAACATTTTCCCTGATCACCTCTGATCTTCTTTTCCCTAAACTTCTCCTCCCTGATCTTCTTTTCCCTAATCTTCTCCTTCCTGATCTCTCCTCCCTAGTCTCATTTTCTCTGAATCACCTCTGGGGTGTTTTCTCTGCACACCAACAGTTCTCTCATTCTCCAATGCCAACTTCATGTGAAACCACATACAATTCATTTTGACCCTCACACCCATAGTGCAGATCCCACAGATTAAGGGCTCAGTCCCATGAGACTACCTCTACTTCAGAAGCTAATCGCAAGTCCTTCAGCAACACTCATTTCCGTCGGACTGACTATAAATCGGGGTTGCCCACAGCCCCCTCCTCAGGTTCCATTATTTGCTAGAACAGCTCACAGAATCCAGAAGCATACTTTCATCAGCTTATCATACAGGATACAGCTCAGGAACAGCCAATGGGGGAGACGCACAGGGTGAGGTATTGTGGGGAATGGGAAAGTGGAGCTTTCATGTCCCCTCTGGGGACACCACCCTCACAATGCCTGGAGATATTCTCCTACCCACAAGCTCTCTGAATGCCATCTTTTAGGGGTGCTTGTCAAGGTTTAATTGCATAGGCATGATTGATTAAATCATTGGCTATTGGGAACTGAACTTGATCTCCAGCTACTCTCCTGTCACAGGGATTGGGGGTGGAGCTAACAGGGTTGTTGTTGTTGTTGTTGTTGTTGTTTTTGGTACCTGGGATTGAACTCAGGAGTACTCAACCACTGAGCCACATCCCCAGCCCTATTTTGTGTTTTATGTAGAGACAGGGTCTCACTGAGTTGCTTAGTGCCTCACCGTTGCTGAGGCTGGCTTTGAACTCGCGATTCTCCTGTCTCAGCCTCCCAACGTGCTGGGATTATAGGTGTGTGCCACCATGCCCGGAGGAGCTAACAGTCTTAAACAACTCCAAGCCCAGTCTTTCAGCCCACCAGCCTGTACTTAAAGCCACTTGGAGCCCGATAAGATTTATCTCATTAAGATAGGACACTCCCTTCCTCCTTATCATTTAGGAAATTCCAAGAGTTTTGAGCTTTGTGTCAGAAAACAGGTGTCTTTCTATGATACCACAGTGACACAACCATGAAGGCCCCAAGACTTCTGAGTGGAAAAGTGTCAATCGCCCTCACAGAGGGGTGCAGGGAGGCTCTGCCACTTACCAGGTGGACAGCAAGGTTGGCATTAAAGTGACCTGTTAAGATGCAGAAATTGATGGGCTGGGCATATATGGCTCAGTGGTAGAGTACTTGCCAAGTGTGCGTGAGGCCCTAGGTTCAACCCCTAGTACTGCAAAACAAAATTAATAATAATAATAATAATAGCACAAATTGACTCGTGCAGTGGTTTTGCTGACTCTGATATTCCCACCTCCTCAGGACTGTCTGGGTTGTCAATTTGGAGCTTCCTGTACGTGGCACATGTAAATCACCACTGCCTCTGTGGGCACCTGTGCTGTAAAAGTGCCTGGCACAGAAAGTGTTTGTTTTTGTTATTTTAAATTTTTAATTGTTTCTTTCAATATTCTTTTATAGATTTTCCCCATGCAACCAGATGGCAGGCGAAGCTTATTGTCCTCAAGTCAGCCACCAGCTGTCATTTTGAAGTAAGTTGTCAGCACATCTGTCAACCCCTGTTTAGGATCATCCTTGGGAAAACAGAGCTCAAAGAAACAGAATCCTCATTCACTTACCTTGAGAGCTGGGAGGAGGCTCAAGTTGGAGTTAAAAGGAATATAGGACGGAGGTAAACGGAGTACAGAATACAGAAAACGATCTTTACTCGACATTATTAAGTGTGTAAGGTCCACAGGAATTAATAAGTATTAAACTCACAATAAATCAACAATATCTTATTTCAAGCCTCAGAAGTTGGTCTGGGCATTCAGCTCACTAGGTCAGCAGCCCTGCAACTTATTGTGGACTGTAATGCCCTCTTCTGGAAAGAACGGAAATTGACCCTTATTTGGGGTGCAAGCCGGTCATGAACACTGGAACTCTGAGGCCAGTTTCACTGTGAGTTGAGGCAGAATTTGGCGCGTAGCTCAAGAGGAAGAAAAGCAAGGTGGGAACAGATCAAAGTGACATCATATTTCTTAAAATATGCAGAAAGCTTTCTATAACTCACTGCTGAAAAATAAACAAATAGCCTTGTACGAAATATCGTTCATGAGCAGAAGGCATTTGTTGAGATACTGGTTTATAGAAGAAAGAACCCAGGCTTTGGAGTCATATCAACCCGAGTTCAAACCTGGCCTCCTGTTGCGTGAGTAGGTGACCATGTGAGCACAAGCCTGTTATTGGCCCCTCAGGCAAAATCAGGAGCATGATGCCTAATGCTGGGACATAAAGTGAGATGACATTTAAGGGGACCAAGATATTATAGACTTCCCTTCAAGAAACGTAGTTGTAGAAAATTATAAAATCCTAATGAGAAAAATGAAGAGAGACCTGAGTAAGTAGAGAAGTATTTACTTACGAAGTTCAAGAATAGACAACATTAATTGGCGGGGATAGAAGTGTTCCCTGTAAAAGAGGGAGTGGGTTTAGATTGAGAGGAACACAGGGGCCTTCTTGGAGTGATTAGAAGTGTTGTTTATTTTCATCTGAGTGATATACACAAACCCACAAATTTCTAAAGCACGCACTTAAGTGTACACTTCACTAAGGTATTAAATACACATTTTTTTTTTTTTCAGAAAATAGGGGAGGGAGAGGAGGTATAACAGTGCTCCACTTTATGCTTTGAATATAACCCTTGCTGCTCTGCCACTGCACCTTATTTTTAAAATGGACATGTTTCTCTTCCTCTCTCCCTGCTCCTCCCTAATCTCAGGGGAAACAGGATTACCTTTCTTCTCCATCCTAGGCCCAGTTATCTGGCCTAGAGGACACTCCCACCACAGGAATGAAGTAATCCAGATTTTGGGGATGGTACCAGAAGACCTCAGAAATGACTGCCTCTCAAATTAATAAGTGAATTATGACTCCAACAGAGAACATGTGGACTGTAGCCTTTGAGTCACCTCTTTAAAAGCCCCCTGTTCCTGCTGATGTGCAGAATCACAGACTTCGGGACAGGAGTCCCCTGTGTTTCTTCTTTGCTAGCAAAGCAGTAAGCCTTCTTTTTCCTTTTTCTCAAAAACCGTGTCCTCAATTATTGGATTGGCACTGAGGACAAGGACTGAGCTTTTGGCAACAGAGGGAGAAAAAGGAAGAAGATAAGGAGAAAAGAAAGAAAAGGAAAACATTTTGGGAACTGGGGGAGGGGAGGGAGAAATCTTAGAGCTTGAGATAATGATCTCAGCAATTTTAACCCTTCTCACCAGGCCCCTTCTAAGTGCATTCCAGGACCTGTGTTCTGGAAAGTACGGGAAGAGACATCTGGCTAGAAGGACTTGCTGCTGGAACAGATGTGAGCAGATAGAGTAAAGGTGGATGAACCAGTGACCTAACCCAGGTGAAGGGACAGCCTGGCGGAACCCGGGAGTTCCACCAGAAACAAGCAAAGCAATTCCAGAAACAAAGCATGGCAGAGAGCGGAAATGAACCAGATGCCATCCCTAGCCCAGTAGCCAGCAAGGCTGCTTTGTTCGTAGTAATGCAAATACTTACCACTAATTGAGTAAGTTGTGATATAACCATATTTGGAAGTTGAAAGACAAGGAAAGGGCCAGTAAAAATATTCAGCCCAACTGGGCATGGTGGCTGATGCCTGCAATCCCAGCACTTAGGGAAGCTGAAACAGGAGACTCGTGAGTTCAAAGCCAGCCTCAGCAGTGGCGAGGTGCTAAGCAACTCAGTGAGACCCTGTCAAACACAAAATAGGGCTGGGGACGTGGCTCAGTGGTTGAGTGCCCCTGAGTTCAATCCCTGGTACTAAAAAAAAAAAAAAAAAAA
>PVHX01000894.1:45477-107783 GCA_004024805.1 Geosciurus inauris | reverse complement strand
GCACTACATGCCCTGCATATTTCGGGTGGTATTATTGTTTTACATAGTGATGAATCCTTTGACAGTGGTGATTTTCTGACAGATGCATCCCTAGGTGTTTTCACTATGTGAACATCAAAGAGAGTACTTAAACTGAGCAGGTGTGGCCTACTACACACCGGGCTGTATGGCACAGCCCACTGCTCCTTGGCTCCAAGCTTGTACAGCATGTCACTATTCTGAATGTCACAAGCAATCACAGTAACTTGTAGACACTCACAACACAGTAGGGAGCATGTGTTTACACATGTCTAAACATAGAAAGGGCACAGCACGTGTATGGTACAAAAGATAACTGATGGCACATCTGTGAAGGACCCTCCGTGAATGAAGCCTACAAGACTGGGACTTACTCTGGGTGAGGCCACAAGTGAGCAGGGAGTCGATGTGGAGGCCTAGGACTTTGCCGTGCAGCCTGTCGTCCATAATCACAGTTCACGGAGGCTATATGACATTTATGGATTTTTTTTCTTGAATAATAAATAACTTTATAAAGTTTTTAATTTTTTAAAACTTTTTGACTTTGGAAATAACACAGCTTAAGGCATAAGCATAGTACACAGTGATACAAAAATATTTTATCTTTAAATATTTATGGTATAAGCTTTTTCTGCGTAAAAGTTTTTAAATTTATTTATTTATTTTACTTTCTAGACATCCTTTTTATTAAAAACGAAGACACAAACACATACATATGAGCCTAGGTGAGGATCCTCAACGTCACTGTCTCCCATGGCTGCTGTTGGTCCCCTGTAGGGTCTCCAGGGGCAGTGGCATGGCCTGTGACATCATGAACTCTGTTCTTCTGGAATATCTCCTGAGGAACCCATCTGGAGTTGTTTTGCAGTTAACTTTCTTTAAATATATAAGTATGAATATAGACTAAAATAATGATTTAAAAGTACCGTAAATTCATAAGCCAGTAACACAGTTGTTCATGACGATGTTTTACACTGGACATACTGCACGGCTCTACTTTTATATGACAGGCAGTTCAGTATTCTTCATGCCAGCATCACCACATCCATGGAGTGATTGCTGCAATACAGCCTTAGGATGGCCACAGTGTCACTGGGCACTAGGAATTTCTCAGCTCCATTAGCATCTCCCAGGTGTATGTCATGTGTTCGATCCATTGCCAACTGAACCCTCTTCCTGTGCTGCCCCCTCTCCCTCTGAGTTCAGGAGAACACACAATGACTTGGTTTGGAGGTCAAATCCGGACACCTTGACCATTTCTCATACCTCCTCACTCCAGAAGACCAAAAGAGAAGGAGAGGAGAGGGGGTGTAGGGGAGAGAGGAGAAGGAGAAAGAGGAGGAGGAGGAACAGGAAAAGGAGGAGAATGGGAAGAGGAGGGAGCAGGAAGGAAGACACTTCATTTCAGTTGGTTTCCTGAAGACTGGAACTTAAACCCTGCACCCTAAGTGTGTTTCTGAGGTAAGATGGGGTGCTGACTGACTTCCTACGTTTGTCCTGGGCTCCTCACACAGGCCTCGCCCCTGAAGCTCACTAAAGGCCATCCCCAAATGAGCCATAGGCAGGATAGGCACAGAGAAGGCCGGATCTACAGAAGGTGGTGCCATAGCCCAGAGATGTGAGAGGGCTTGTCCCAGGTTACACAGCCAGTTGGTATCAGAGCTAGACCAGGACGTGAGGACTGGGTCTGTCTGCTTCTGATTCAGCCCTCCAGCTCCCACCCCAGAGCCTTCCACCATTCTTTTCTGAAGCCCCTGCCATGGGAGCCACAGCCAGCCTGCTCCCTTCCACTTGATCCAAAGAAAGCCTTTCTCTTGTGCACGAGCTGGGGAAAGGCTCAGCAGGACTGAGTGGTCACCCTGCAGGCCTGGGTGCACTGCCCGTGGAAGGTCAGCCTGCATGGGCAAGATGAACAAGTGCTGGGGACCCAGAGATCCTCAGCCATCTCATGCAGGAACCTTCAGGGATGTAGGTGGAATGGCTACGTTGCCCTTTCTTCATGTGGACCTTGGAGAACCCACTCACACAGGCACCTCAGGGCTGCCTCCAAGGACACAGTGCAATCTGCTTAGAACATTTGCTTTTTTCACCTTGGGCTTTCTCTTGGAATAACAAACTCTGTAATAATGGGCTCCATAAACAAGACAGCACCATGGGAAGTAACATCCTCCAACATTCAGCCTCTTCTCAGATCACTAATGGTGCAGAAGTGCCTCCCTGCAGAAGCCTTCTGAGACTCTGAGGCCGCCATGTCTGTGCCTCTCTGGAAATGGTCAGCTATGTTCTATCACATCTCCTCTTGCCATGTCCCTCCCCATAGGAGGCCTCCTGGCTCTTCCCTGTCTCTCTCCCTGCCTCCCATGCATCCTCCCCTGTGTCTTCTCTGTGTTTTTTCCAACTCTTCTGTTGCCGTAGGAGTGTGTGGTGCTGCAGTTTCCACAACAGAAGTAGAGGTGCTACACTCAAGAGAATCTGTCCCCTGGTTTGTGTCCAACGTTTTCTGGCTTCTTGAAGTTCCACTGTCATCTCAGCTCTTTGTAATTAGTACTTTTTTTGGGGGGGGGGACTGGGGATTGAACTGAGGGGCACTCGACCACTGAGCCACATCCCCAGCCCTATTTTGTGTTTTATGTAGAGACAGGGTCTCACTGAGTTGCTTAGCACCTCGCCGTTGCTGAGGCTGGCTTTGAACTCGAGATTCTCCTGTCTCAGCCTCTCAAAGTGCTGGGATTACAGGTGTGTGCTGCCATGCCCAGCTGTAATTAGTACTTTAGAACCCATCATCCGTAGGTAAGTTTAGGGTAGCTGTACTTCCTCCCTATCATAAGGGGATCTTACCAACTGCCCCACAGTGCAGATCATCTGCTATTTTATGCCACTTTTATAGAAATCTTCCTGTGGCTCATTCTTACCAGGCTTGACATCTTCAATTTTAGAAAAACTTCATGTGACCTGTCAATGTGGGAAGTTTACCTTGCATCCTCTTATTCATATTGTTTATAAGGCTATTGATAAAGACTAATTTTCTTTTCTTTCCTTCTCCTTCTCCTTCTTCTTTTTTTTTTTTTTTTTTTTTTTTTTTTTTTTTTTTTTTTTTTTTTTTTTTTTTTTTTTTTTTTTTTTTTTTTTTTTTTTTTTGGTACCAGGGATTGAGCTCAGGGGCACTTAACCACTAAGCCACATCCCCATATTTTATTTAGAGACAGCATCTTGATGAGTTGCTTAAGGCCTTGCTAAGTTGTGGAGGCTAGCTTTGAACTCTCGATCCTCCTGCTTCAGCCTTCTGAACCCCTGGGATTACTACATAGGTCCAATCTCTGGTTCTTATCCTACTTCTGATCCATAATTAAAGGGTGCCCTGACTTACTTTGTAGTGTTTAGGGTTGACTGTTTTCAAGAAAATCTTGATGCTCTTAAGAAATGGCATCCACTTGTTTCCCTTATCGATACCTTTGCATGCTGCTCAAGCAAGTGTAACTGGCAGGTCAGGGATGAACTCTCCTTACCAATTCTCCTTATATTTTGAATACGTCAGTAATTTCTGTAACAATCCCAACATTTATTGTGAATCCCACTCACATGGATGTGGGACGCAGCAGTCCAGTGCCGCCAGTGCCTCTCCCCTCTCCCACTCCAGCCTTGCATAGGATCCTCCGTGACACTCACCTGGCCTGCAGGAAACCAACAGAAATAAAGCGTGTTCCTTCCCCCTCCCTCCTCCTCCCACTCTCCAACCCATCCTGCTCCGCTCCTTCTCCTCCCACAACCACTCTTCTTTCTCTCTCTTTTGGTCTCCTGGAGAATGAGGAGGTATGAGAAACGGTCAAGGTGTCTGGATTTGGCCTCCAAACCAAGTCATTGTGTGTTCTTCTGAAGTCAGAGGGACAGGGGGCAGTGCAGGAAGACAGTTCAGTTGACGATAGATGGAACACAAGACGTGGACCTGGGAGATGCTAATGGAGCTGAGAAATTCCTATTGCCCAGTGACACTATGGCCATCCTAAGGTCGTATTGCAGCAATCACTCCATGGATGTGGCAATGCTGGTGTGAACAATCCTGAACTGCCTGTCATATAAAAGTAGAGCCGTGCAATATGACCAGTGCAAAACATCGTCATGAACAACTGTTACTGGTTTATGAATTTACTGTACTTTTAAATCATTATTTTAGACTATACTCAAATATTTAAAGAAAGTTAACTACAAAACAACCCCAGATGGGTTCCTCAGGAGGTATTCCAGAAGAACAGAGGTCGTGATGTCACAGGCCATGCCATTGTCCCTGAAGACCTTGCAAGGGGACCAAAGATAGCAACGGGAGATGGTGACATTGCCCTGCATTGGTAGCTATAGTTTATACATTTGGATGGTTTTTCCAATTTTACCTTTGGGCTCTTTCAAACTCTGAGACATATGGCATCCTTACAAAATGATGGAAGTCCACCTGGTTTTGTAAATCAGGGGGTCTAATTAATGCCAAACCCCTAGAAACATATCCATCAATTAGGCATTTGTTGCTGGAGTGATAAGGGTTGATGAAGAGGCTCAGCACAAATGTGTTCTGGTGATTCAGAACACATGAATCACCTGGGTTCCTCTTGAACCCATGAAAGTCCTACAGGGGAATCAGGAATCAGAGCCGGGTATCACCCTGTGAAGTCTGAATGCCCTGTGTCACATCATTGTTTCCCCTCTCCTCACCCCTGGTGGGCCTCTCCATCCTGTCTCTGCTCCATCTCTACCATTATCCCTTACCCAGATGTGAAGCATCCTGGCCTCTTTGGACATGAACCTAGGAATACTAACTTGCACTATGGTTTTTAGACCATGTATTTCCTGTTTGTCCAAATAGATGAGAAGCAACTTTAGGATGGGTGCCTTGTCTCCCAGATCTTTGAAACTTAATCCCCCAATAACCACTTCAAAAAGAGAGCCAAATGTCATAATATTTACGGTACCTACTGCATTTGCCCACACACTCTCTTGCTACAAAACAGCATCTGGTTTGTCATATATGAATCAGGTAATAACTTATTCATTCACAGGTGTGAACAATGCCTTACTTTACTTCTCATATTAGGAAATCCACACTGGGAGTGATTTCAAGGCAATTTCTTTTCCCTTCTTCCCATGAGATTTTGGGTCCAGTAGAATGTTTGATCTGTCCTTTACCTGATTGTGTTTGTAAGAGTCTAAGGGGTTCAGGAAAGATAGGAACACACACAGGTAATTATGAGAACGTCAGTAACTGAAGCACAAGAGAAACACTCTTCTCTTCTCCATTGGATAAGAAGAAAATGGGGATCCCCCATTAGTTACTGAGGGTAAAGTCATCCTAGCAGTTACAGGTTTAGCTACAGAAAAACCACTCTGTTTATTAAAAAATAAGCAGCAGTAAAATATTGAGGACACCCTCTCAGCTCAGCAAGGGAAACTCAGAGGAATGTTTCAAAAAGCAGAGGCCAAAACTCTTATAATTTGTTGGGAATATGCCAGAGAAAATCAGAGAACAGCAAACTCTGGGAAGAGTCTGGGAAGACAGGATGGAGAGGCCCACCAGGGGTGGGGAGAGGGGAACAGCTCCTCTGGTTTCAGGAGTACACTGCTCATTGCCGCCTCCAGGAAATGAGTCACCCCTTCCCAGAGTTTGTCACAACTCAAGTTTAATCAACCTCATGGATGCCTGGGAGGAAGCACCGCTCTGTCCTCCCACAAAATGTGGGCCACCTGTGGCATCGAAGTGTAGAGGGAGAGGTATGCATGGCACCCATGGGAGGGTGGGAAAGGAGACAGCCAGTGTGGAGGAAAGTGAAGCCCGCTAAGTGGCACTTGGCCATCAGGCTCCAGGGGATGATGTTGTTTCTGAAGCCCAAGCCTCCTGGATTCGCCTGAGACAGGGCCAGGGACACTTCTGCTGCTACTCCTCACTGTCAGGCTCCTCATCGCTGTTCTCCCCCAGGGGAAATTCCTTTGTGGGCTTCTGGGTTGCATACATCTGGGTCTCCATGGGGCAGTCCTGGCTCAGAATAGCCTGCAGTGAGCAACAAGAGGAGAAATTACTGCACATCTTTGATCATCTCCCCCTTCCAGGTCCCCCACCAGCTCATCCAAGTCCAGCGTTGCTTAGAAAGCTACGACACCCTCTTTCTGCTTCATGAATGAATGTGCAGAGGCCTCACAAGGGAGCTAGGCATATCAACCACAGTCAGGAAAAGCAATGGGAGTCTTTTAGCTGAATCCTAACAGTGGGAATGCAAGCCAGAGCAGGAAGTTGGCTGAAATTGGCACCGCCCTCTCCATGGGGTCTCCATGGAGGCCGACCTTCCTGTCTACTTTTGTTAGCCTCCATATACATCCCCAACCACGCAGAACCTCAGGGTGCTCATGCTGCAATAAGAGGAAAATACCTCATCGACTAAAATCATATGGTGTTGATCTTTCTGTACTAGATGGCTTGATAATGATAATGGAAGACTAAAATGAATGCATATACTGGGTGGAATTCTGCCCACTGAGGGCAGAGAAAACTTGGTAATTGTTACGGTTTGGATGTGAGGTGTCCCCCAGAAGCTCATGTGTGAGACAGTGCAAGAAGGTTCAGAGGAGAAATGATTGGGTTGTGAGAGCCTTAACCCAATCAGTGACTTAATCAGCTGAAGAGATTAACCAAGTGGTAACTGAAGGCAGATAGGGTGTGGCTGGAGGAGGTGGGTCCCTGAGGGTGTGCCTTTAGGATAGATATTTGTATCTGGCAAGTGGAGTCTCTCTCTCAGCTTTCTGATCATCACATGAGCTGCCTCCCTCTGCCACACTCTTCCACCATGATGTCCTGCCTCACCTTGAACCCCAAGAATGGAGCCGGCTGTCTGTGGACTGAGATCTCTGAAAATAATAAACGTTTCCCACAATAAACGTTTCCTCCTCTAAAGTTTTTCTTGTCAGGTCTTTTAGTCACAGCAGCAAAAAAGCTGACTAAAACAGATATTTACACCTTGCAAGTAACTACACTAAATAAAGGATGCCACTGGTGGTCCTTGGCTCCCAACTCTTTGTGAAACTGTGAGTTTCCCATTTTCCATAAGATCTTTCGTAACAGCCAGATATGAGACTTAAGAGAAGGAACAAAGGAAAGATAAGCATGAAGGAAGAATAAGAAAATAAGGTTTACAAAGCCTTACAAGCTTCTCCTCCTTGGCTGGGGGGCTCCGCAGGAAGTAGCAGAGAGGAGCATAGCTGATATTGATGACCCCAATGACGACCATGAGCCAGGGGAAACCGATGGCCCTCACAATGGCACCCCCAGTGGATGGGCCTGCAAAGAAGAACTCAAATTCACAAAGGTTCGTGGAGCCTTGGTCACCTCTGGGACACCGTGCTGGGGGCAGTGGGTGACCCAAGTACATCACCAGATTAAATATCCTCACACCTCTAGGACATCGGCTGGCTGGCTCCACCTCTAGTCCATCCATAGGAAAAAAAGGAGAGTAGGGCACCCTTGTTTGGGTGCTGCCCTCTCCCCCATGCAACGTACCTATGGCAAAGCCCACACAAAAAGCCACGTCGGCGATGGCGTAGACGCTCCCGTACACTGAGGTGTGGCGCAGGTCCACCAAGTGTCCCATGATGGGCATCAGAGAGGAATCCACCATGCCTGTGGCCAGGACAAACAGGACACTGTGAGGCAGCAATACCCTCAGGTTTTACATCCCCTCCTCTCCTCCTGCCTTAGTCCATCCCGTAGGCCTGCTGTGGGAGTCACGGTGGGAACTATGAGCCCATCTCTCTGTGCCCGGCCAGCTGCTCTCCTGCTCCTTCTGCCTTTCCGCCTATATCCTCTGATGTAGGAGGAGGAAGGGCATCTCACCAAAGCCAACATTCAGGGGCTGCTTCTTGCCTTTGAGGGTACTTCTTACCTATGGCAAAGCCAAGGCCTGCATTGGGGCCAATGAGACCAAAAATACTGTGGGCCAGAGGAACCTGCAAAAGGAAGGAGGGGGAAGTCATCACGACCCCATCTCAGCTAGGTGGGGGAGGGCACAAAGCATCTTCACCTGAAATGCATCCATCAAGCGTGTCTTTTGTGCCACATATGTTACCTCCTTGTGAAGGAGAATCTTTACCTTCATTTTAAAGATGCAAAAACTGGCCTGGTACCATTTGGGTCAAATCCCCTACCCAAAGTTACAGAGCTCGTAAGTAGCCAAGATCAAGTTTGGACCTCAGACTCAACTCTTTAGACGATCACAGCGGTCCTTTCCTGTTCAGGGACTGTCCCTCCTCGGCCTCTGGCCTCTCTCCCCAAACACATGCTTCTGTCCTCATCCTCCATGGGATGGAGATGCCTTTCTTTTCCATGACAGACATCATCCATGGATGTTATTTAGGTCCCTAATTGGGTGTCCACTGGAGCAAGAAGACAGAGAAGAACCCAACAGCCAGTGAGTGAAAGGGACAGGTGGCAAGGCCTGGGTCCCACATCAGCAAGCTGTGAGATTCACCCTCACTGCCTGCTCAGCACCCCTGAATGCCTTTGTTTCTCTGATACTGTCCCTGGGCAACTGTCACTCAAAACCACCATCCCAGCAAACTCACCCCTTAAAGGTTTAACGTCCATTTAGATATCAGCAGCTGATAACAACTGTAGGGGTGATATCTTAAGCAAGAGGTGTTTATATTTATCAATGGCGTTGGTTAAGGTTCACCAGGGGCTCTGCACTTTATGAAGACTACCTCCTCCAGCTATGAGATGCTATCAGAATCCTCTTAGGACAGACAGGAACACTGAGCAGACAGAGGTGAGGCAAGTAGCTCGAAGTCACACAAGTGGCAAAGCTGAGATGAAGCCCTGAGCTCCTGGCCACCACTAGGACCACCAGCCCGTGCTAGGCACCATGCTTGGAACTGGGCAGTTCTGTTCTAATCTCCCTCCAGCCTAGAGGTCAGTGTGCTTATAATCTCTATTGGAGGCAGGAGAAAATGTGGACTGAGAGAGTCTGACAGGGGCTCCTGAATCTGAAAAAGTCCTTCTTCCTTTCTTCATGTCTCAAATATTGGTGCCAGAGTTTGAGACATAAGCGATGGTTTGCTGTGAGTTACGGGCACCCGCCAGGGTGGGATGAGTACATGAAGTCACGAAATGCACCATTTGGCTGGCTCCAGAAATAGACAGGCATGCCCCCCTTCACTGGCTGTCTCCTAGAGCCTCAGCCTCCTGCTGCCCACTGCCCTGGCCTCTTTCCCACTTCCCTTTGATGGCATGCCATTTCAGCTGGTGGCACCACCCCCAGTTCTAACTCTGCCTGCTCAGAAACAGCTTTTTGGACAGCCCTGGACAATGTTTTCGAAGGAAATGCTCTTTAAATGCCTGACTTTCTCGCCCTCAACAGGGCCTCATTAAACTTACACAGAGCAAGCTGATTCCTACGACCACCATCCCCATCAGGGAGCACAGCCACCTGCAAGGGAAGAGTTGTCATCAAACAGTGCTCAGGAGAGGTCCTTTCCACCTGCCACCCCTAATCCCCATACTGGCCGGCCCTATCCTCCCTGATTCTAACAGCCTCTTAGGACATGAGAAAGCAGGGACATCTTTATATGATCCAGGTCTGTCCCTGTCCTTTCCTTGCCACTGCTCCTTCCTGGCTCACACCCCTTTCCACGATAGAGGCAGAGGCAGGCAGTGGGAATCTGCTGACTCAGAAGGCCCTCAGTGGGCACCCCTGGCACTCATGCTGTTTGCCAGTTCAGGATGTCTCCTGCTCTCCTATTTTATTTGGTCTCAGAGATCCATCTCAAAAAAGAAAAAAAAGCCCACAAAAATATCAATTTCTTCTCATCTTTAATTTCCTATGTCTATGCTTTTGAATTTATGTCTGAACTCCAAAGATAAAGTTAAAAGCTGTAGCTGTTTTCCTCTTAGTAGAGAAACAGAATTGGGGTTTCCACTTCTCAGCTCCCAATCCCATTCCCTTGGTGGTTTCTGAGGCCCCTCTGTAGAATTCCCTGAGGTTCTCTGTAGCACCTTTTGACAGCCAAAGCACTCAGCTACCCAGTGGAGAGTACGAGTTTTCCCTATGTGCCCACTGTCACTATAGTGACAGCTCAGGAACATCCTTTCTCCATGTCACCCCCACCACCACCCATCCCCCATTCTCCCAGTGGGTAGTTTTTATTGCTCTCTGCTTATCCTAAGTTTTCCATCTCAGAGAAGCAATTCCTCATCCCAAGCGGAGGGACAGCCTCCAGGGCTCTCCCATCTCACATTCTTATCACTCTTCCCAGATCCCCGGGCTACATACCGACCCATCTTGTTGGCCAACACGCCAAAAAGGTTGGTGCCGATGAGATAGGATACACTGGCAGGCAGGAAAGCTAGACCTGCAGAAGGACACAGAGCCTCACCTTGGAATGAGCCCGATTCATTGAAAACATCTTATATCCTACAAGACAATGAAGTCCCCTGTTGAAGTTCCCAGACCACTTTGTTTTATGGTTGGAGAGCCATATATAAACCCAAAGCAGAAGTTGTAAAACCCACTCTCTGCCTGCCTCAGGAGCAGGGCTTCCTTTCTGATGACATGATACGTGGCTCCTGCACAGGATCCTGCCATCTGCCATGGAGCCCTTGGAGAGCTAGCACTATACTGTTCAGACTGAGCTTCCAAGGCTGTGAGCTAAATAAGTCTTTACTTTATAAAGTCAGTCTGCCTCAGATAGTGTGTTATAGTAACTAAAATTTCACTAATACAGGAGATAATTCTTACCAGATGGGCTAGTTGTGAAGTATAAGGAGATATTAAGGGAGGCTTAAAGGAGACTGAACACTTTGCACAGTGCCTGGAACAGACTAAGTGCCCCATGAGCACCAGCCTTAACTATTATCATCAAAGTCAGTGACAGGGTCAGGATCTGAATCCGCGCTTCTCGCTCCCATGCTAGGGGTTTGCATTCTCACACCCTCCCCATGCGGCAGCAAGATGGCTCTGGTGCAAGGGTGTAAGCAGTGTGGGTTTCCTTGAGTTTCACCAGCCCACTCTGCACATGGACATGGAGGAAATGACATGCAGCTCAGTAGAAAGCATTTATTACAGCTAAACCCAAAGTCAACAATTCACCAGGTTCTGGCCGACAGCTTGTTTGCTCCCCACCCCCCTTCCCCATGGTACTAGGTACTGAACCCAGGGGCACTCTACCACTGAGCTACACCCGAGCCTAGCTGCTTGTTTGCTTTTAATATTCTCTTCTTTGGAGTAGAAGTGGAGCTCACCCTAGTATATTTGCCTACTCTATCTGTACAGAGTGGCAATCTCTTTAAACTGTGCCTATTTGTTCATATTTAATTGCCTTAAAAAAACTTAGCAGTTATAACTACTCGATTGTTTATCTGATTGTTGAAACAGGCACCTCTGGAAAGCTCACTGGCCTAGATATACCCGCTTGGCATCATTGTAGATGGTGCAAAATCTGCTAAATGAGATTTTCCCCAACATGGGGCTTTCTCATTAGGACCAGCCATATCTCGCTTTTCAGCAGCACTTTGAAATGCAAACGAAGTGTCTATTAACACAAGCTTTTCACAGCATGTCTTCAAAGGATAGCAGATTAACACACAGCTATAACTATCAAGATGATTTCAGCCAAGCAATGATGAAGATAGTAATAATTATTATTATTGACTGAGTATATTCCGTGTTCCATGCAGTGCACTTATTCCTTAGAATGATTACATACATCAAAACAACTCTGAAAATTATCTCCACTTTTGCAAATGAAAAAAGTACTTCAAAGAGGTGACAACTATTTCCACTTTTGCAAATGAAAAAAGTAGAGTTCAAAGAGGTGAAATAACTTATCCAATGCACAATCAATAAATGGCCAGGTGAGAATTCAAACCCAAGTCGATAGGTTTCCAAAGGCTGGGTTATTTCCTGCACTTGGGGACAGTTCCTAGCACCCAATGGGTCCAACGGCAAAGGCTGTGTCGCCTCACCATCAACAGGGTTTTGAAAGTGTGGTCTGAGCAGTTCACTAGGAACACAGACTCGTTTTTCCTGACCTGTTGGCCAGCACCCAGGACACAGTCTTAACAAGAACTCCAGGTACTTCCGATGTCATCATTGGAGAACTTTGATGTGAGACTTTACAGATGCAAATAAGCACTAGGAAAAGCTGTAGAAGATGCTGGTAAGTGGTAACCGAGTCACTGGTAACTGAGACTGGTAATTGGGTTGCTGGGGGAGGACTATTTTATGCTGCAGTTGCTCACGGGTACCAGAAGCCTGAGTGGTCAGTCCCTCGGGCTAGGTGTGCATTATCTGCACTGAACACTGACTAACTCGATTAATGGTCAGAAGCAGTTTCAGCCCAGAAAAATTCAATTTGGGCCTAGGAGTGCAGCTGGGAGCCCTGCTTAGAATTGTCCCCTTTAAAATTAGATTTAGTGCTTTCTATTGCATTGTTGAGCTATATCAGGCTCTTATCAGCTTCCCCTCTGGCCCCATAGGCCTCTCTTCCCTGCAGTGACTGAGTCATTTGCACGTAGCAGTCTCGGTCTCCTTTCCTCAGGCTTCCCAGAAGGGGATGGAGCCTCAGAGGAGTCAGAGGCTAAGTATCCATGAAACAAAGAAGGCCAAAGACCTCTTTGCTGGCCCCAGAGCTTTCTGCTGGGATCTAGAGATGAGCACATTCCCCAGGTGAGAGCTCCAGGGCATCCTTCTTTAGCACCGTTTTAGAGATGGAAAAACAAAAAACAAAAAACCCAGCAAAGGAGGACGGGGAGTGTAGGAGAGGACAGTGTGGATGGAAATGGTATTATGTATTGTGTACAGGACAACACAGCCCACACTTGTCATTTATTCCTACGGTCGGTATGGGTGGCAGTGGTGGGGCACATTAAAATTGTGCATGGGACAAAGCATTTCTACACCTGGATCATTTATGCCTACAATTCCCTTTAAACTAGACAGTTAATTTCCCTTTGAACTAGATATTTGATACTTCAGAGATGAGAAAGGTGGTTTGCACAGTTTACATAGCTAATCAACGGAGCTGAAACAAAAACCTGTCTTTTGACCTAATTAATATTTAATCATTCCACCACATAGCTAGGTGTGTGTTCTCTTAACAGTCTCCTTCACCCCTCTACCCCCTGTCCTTAGGCTGCTTTTCTGAAGAATTCCCCACCCACTCAGGTCGATTCATGGATGTGGACATGGAGGGTAATTCTGTGAAGGAAGCTCATTGTCCCCCTGAGATGTTAATGACCTGGACTTGATGATGTCTTTTGATTACCTGTGGAAGAGCCCACAGTACTCAACTTCTGCCCGAGCCCAAGGCAGGGACCCAGGTCACTTACCTAGCTGCCACTCAGGAGAGCACATGGTCTGCATCATCCAGATGGGCAGTGTGGGTTCCAGTATGGCCACTCCCATGTTGGAAAAGCAGATGGAACCTGGGAAGGCAGTTCCGTGAGCCACTGTGCCTGAAGCCCAGATTCTTTTGGCCCCAAGGGAAGCCATTGCCAGCTTACCTGCAGCCACCAGGATATAAGGGTCTTTGAGAAGCATAAGCAGCGGAGTCCCTTTGGCACTCTGAGGACAAAGACAAGAACTTCCATTTGTAGGATGTTGTTTACATCCCTCTTATTTTCACAGAAGCTGAGAATGTGCACCCAGGACCTTAGAGACCATCTGCATTAGCT
Source organism: Geosciurus inauris (assembly GCA_004024805.1). Classification (NCBI taxonomy): domain Eukaryota; kingdom Metazoa; phylum Chordata; class Mammalia; order Rodentia; family Sciuridae; genus Geosciurus; species Geosciurus inauris. The sequence continues at coordinate 94,066 of PVHX01000894.1, read as the reverse complement.
CCTTTACTATAGAGACCGGGAAACCCAAGTCCAGGGAGAGAAAGTGACTTGCCCAATGTCACCGAGGAAGCTGGAGGCAGAGCCTGTCTCACGTGCAAGGCGGGGCCTTTTGAAGTCACAGGGAGTGGGGCAACATACTCCTGATGTGATCCCTGCCTCCGGATGACTATCCTGCAAGTCAGAGTAAGTGGTGGTAGGGTCGGGATTGGACAACAGGAGTTTCAGGGCTTTTCCACTAGATCTCCTGGTTTGCCCAGGAGAACCACAGCTGCATGCCACTCTACATAAAAACACGACCTCAACTCCTCGAGCTGTTGGAATTATTCCTTTCCACCATTTTGAGCCACACTGGACTAGTAGAATATAGGAGCCGGGATTAAAACATCAGCCCAAATGACCAGTCTAACTTCCAGATGGACCTCGTCCCAGCCACACTTGGCCACCCCACCCTCCTTCCACGCCTCCCAGCAGCCCTCCGCCATCAGAGCTGTCTTTGCTTCAACTACCAGGCTTCTCAATTCCAGCGTTCCTCATTCTATCCACTCTTCAAAGTCAAGCTCAACTGGCTCCTTCTTTTCCACAGTGTCCCCTAACTCAGTGGCTGAAACTTCTCCCTTTTTCGAGCTTCCTGAGCATTCTGTCCTATTCTTCTATGGTGTCTACCGTAGTCAATCTTGTAAGAGATTTGATAGTTTTGATATGATAACCCTCTGTGCATACACACAAGGCAATTAAATATAGACACCCTGAAGTTAAAAAGAGCATGCCCTCATCCCAAACATAATCCAAAGAAACTGATGTAAATAAAAAAAATACTCAGAAATAAGTCCAATAAACTCTTTGTTGCAACCATCCCATTTCTAGGAATTTAAAGATTACTGCCAACTTTCTAAAATGCATGTATCTAAGGTTATTTTAATTTTTTTGGTACTGAGGATTGAACTCAGGGACACTCAACCACCGAGCCACATCCCCAGCCCTATTTTGCGTTTTATGTAGAGACAGGGTCTCACTGAGTTGCTTAGCGCCTTGCCGTTGCTGAGGCTGGCTTTGAACTTGAGATTCTCCTGTCTCAGCCTCCCAAACTGCTGGAATTACAGGCATGCGCCACCACACCAGACTTAAGGTTATTAATTGTAGTATAATTTGTAACTGGAAACTACTGAAACCTGTCTAAATGTGCCAATAAGAAATCAAATAAAATGTGATAAGTACACACAGTGGTAGACCATACAGCTTCAAAAGCAATGCAAAAGAACTTTACATATAGATAGGGAGTGGTTTTCAGGAAACATTGTTAAGTGTGAAACTTAACAATGGAGAAAGGAGAATGCAAAGAAGAATATAAAATATCTTTTGTATGAGAAAAATTGAGGAAATAATAACACACAAATGAATTATTTATTTTGGGGAACAATGCAAATGCATAGGAAAGACAAACTGAAAAAAACTTAAGATGATTGCTTATAAGCAACGGGATCAAAGGAGGGAAAGGGTAAAAAAATCCTGGAGGGACTGAAATTCTCTGAGAATACCTTTTTGAATATTTTGACTTCTAGAGGGTAGTATTCTATATGTTCAAAAAATGAAATTGTGTTCTTGTTATGGACTGAATTGTGCCCCGCCTAACTCACAGGTTGAAGCACAATTCCTTAATGTCTAATTCTTTTTTTTTAAATGTTTATTTTTTAGTTGTAGGTGACAGATATCTTTATTTTATTTTTATGTGGTGCTGAGGATCGAACCCAGCGCCTTATGCGTGCTAGGCGAGCACTCTACCACTGCGTCATAACCCCAGCCCCCTTAATGTCTAATTCTAATATGGGGATTTGGGGAAAATAATTAAGACTAAATGAGGTCTACAGGAGTGGAGTGCTGATCTGACAGGAGCAGTATCCTTGTAAGAAGAGGCAGGGACACCAGCGATCTCGGTCTCTGTGCACAGACATCAAGAAAAGACCATGTGGATGCACAGTGAGAGAAGGTGGCCATCTGCAAGCCAAGAAGAAAGCCCTCACCAGAAACCAACATGGACTTCACATCAATCTTGGACTCCAGAGCTATGAAAAACTAAATGTCTGTTGTTTAAGTCACCTAGTCCATGGCATTTGTTATGGAAACTCAAGTAGACTGTCAAATTAACAAGATGGGGAAAAAAAAAACTAAAATCATATGCAAAGAAAAACAAGTGAACACAACTGAATTTGAAGTGCATCATGCATAATATAATCACACTAACGGTGAAAAACAGGACAAACTAACACAAAAAATATCTAATTGCAGCACTTTGGTTATATCCCCCAAATCCACAGAAAAAGAACTGAATGCTATCTTGAATGCTTCCTAGCAAGTTTGCTTTTCGGTGTAGGGGTGTGCAAATTACAAGCATTGTAGGACTGCACAAAAAGGCAAATGTCTTGATTTGGGAAGCACCAGGATTCTCTCTATGAAGAGGAAAGTGGAGGGGCTGGGGTTATGGCGCAGTGGTAGAGTGCTCACCTAGCACACGTGAGGCACTGGGTTCGATCCTCAGCACCACATAAAAATAAAATAAAGATATTCTGTCCACCTACAACTAAAAAATAAATATAAAAAAAAGAGGAAAGGGGAAAGCAATAAAAAGTGGAGTTGGACTGGAAGCAGAGGTCTCAGTATGAACTCCTGTGGACAGACCAGCTCTGTCACTGAGATGGCGTACAAACAAAGACACCTCAATAGCAGTGAGGCGCCAAGTGCCTATATTTTGGTTTCTAAACACCATTCCCATTAAAAGGAACCTGGGATTCCCGGAGAAATAGTTGATCCCAGGGCTGGGGTGTGGCAGTAGGTACAAGATGAGCATGTGACATATTTTTGTATCAGAAAGTAAAAAATTACTCGAAAAAAAAGACTGTGGATGTGTTAAAGTGACTGAAGCCAGTTTTAAAGCATTTACACTTGCTAAATTTATGACAATTTGACCATCAGAATAAGCAAAGATGGTTATGAACTACAATCTACTGAATAAAATAAAAATCTATGAGTTCAAACTGAAAATAAGCAAAGAAATGAATTACATATATTTACATATAATGTGTGTTAATATAGAGTTGTGTGTAAAGAGAAGGAGAGAAAAATGGCTATTTCTTATAGAAAAATGCGAACTGATGATATGGGGGATCAGTAAAATAAAAACATCATAGTAAACTCTGATGTTTACTATGCAAACATCATAGTAAAGATTGGTTCAGGCAAGGATCATTGATGGATAATAAATTTAGGGGGAGATGAGTTTTTGAGGGAGACAGGAGATTTATATGCTCCTACAGTGTTTCCCGCAGATTGTCAGTACAAAGTGAAAGAGAATAACTACACAAGAAAGAAACCAGCCAGCTCCCTGACCCAGGGATCAAAAGGCTCCCCACTGAGACATGAAAAGGCACCATGTGACACCCTAGAGGAGACCAGATGATGTGGCAGCAGGGCCTGTAGAGCCCACAGCAGATCACGAGGAAACAAAAGGCAAACCAAATTCAGGAAGATTCTGTAAAATAATTGTTGGTGTTCTTCAAAAATGTCCATGTCTTGAAAGACTGAGAGCGACTGAAGAAATCTTCTGGAATGTGACACATGAATAGTTCTGGACTGAGTCCTGACTGGAGGGAAAACACCTGATAAGAATAATGCCAAGCCGGGCGCGGTGGCACAAGCCTGTAATCCCAGCACTTTGGGAGGCTGAGACAGGAGGATCGCGAGTTCAAAGCCAGCCTCAGCAAGGGCGAGGTGCTAAGCAATTCAGTGAGACCCTGTCTCTACATAAAACACAAAATAGGGCTGGGGATGTGGCTCAGTGGTCGAGTGCCCCTGAGTTCAATCTACAGTACCAAAAAAAAAAAAAAAAGAATAATGACAAATCAAAGATGGGTTGTAGATTAGATTAAAGTGCTATATAGCCGGGTGCGGTAGTGCACGCCTGTAATCCCTGCACTTTGGGAAGCTGAGACAGGAGAATTGCAAGTTCAAAGCCAGCCTCAGCAAGGCAAGGTGCTAAGCAACTCAGTGAGACCCTATCTTTAAATAAAACACAAAATAGGGCTGGGGATGTGGCTCAGTGGTCGAGTGCCCCTGGGTTCATACCCAGTACCAAAAAAATAAAATAAAGTGCTATATCAACATCAAATCAATGGAATTCAGAACTCTATTGTCATTACATAGGAAATATCCTTGTTCTCAGGGAAAACTCTGAAATATTAAGGGAATTATATAAACCATGTACTCTTGAATCACTCAAAAAAAGATTAATAATAATAATATGTGTGTATGAGAGAGAGAGAGAGAATGATTAAATAGCTATGGCAAAATGTGAAGAACCTGGGTATATGGGAGTTTGCTATATTATGTTTACAACTATTCTGTAAATTTGAAATTATTTCAAAATGCAGTTTTAAAAGTCTAATGAAACTCTGGTAAGTTTTTTTTTTTTTTTTTTGCCCCCCATCAAGTTCTTTTTAAAAATTTCCTGATGCCCTGCTTTCCTGGTATCCCAATCCTGGTTACTTGTTGCAGGATTCATTAGTCCTTGCCCCAGGTGCTCGTTAGCAGTGGCAGAACCATCTGGATGCGTGTCCTAGGCCTGGGCAGGTGCTAGAGCAATGCTGGAACCGAGCACATTCCAAGCCTGGGAGTCTGGGCAGAAGGTATTTGGTGTCCTTTGTTCTGAAGAGTTTCCTTCTCCAGCACCCAGACATTCTACTCCTACATCCAGTTCCCAAAGGGTGACATCAAATCTCCAAGTCACAGTGGGGAACTGGCACTCTCAAGGTGCTAATTGTGTCACAGTTCCAGATTTCTTTTAGATGCTTCTCTGTCTTTAAATTCTCTTTAATTTAATTTCTCTATCTGTAGAACGAGGCTAAAAATAGTCCATTATTTCATGGAATTTATAAGATAAAGCATAGCATACTAAGTAGAGACCCTGGAACATAAAAATCCTCAAGAACCTTTATGTATAATTATAATTACTTCCAGAATACCTTGATGGATAATAGGATACAGGATGAGGTCTTTAGATCAGACTTTCCCATATGTTTCCACACTAGTTATTTTCCCTTCTGCATGTTGAGTAATTCATTGCAATATGATTTGATACTGATTTCCCAGACCATCTTTGGCTTGGAATCAGACAAATACCAACTCTGATATTGATTAACTGTGACAGAATGACAGTCTGTTAGGGGTGCTCTTGGAGGAAGCCTTTCATTGGAGAAAGGTTGTCTGAAAGCCTCTGAGAGTCTTCCCTATCTCCAAGAAAAGATTTGTTTGGTCTTTGATGGGTCCTTTCTCCATCCGTGTCCAATTTTAACCAGACTCCTTTGCCATGGCCCATACTACCCCAAAGGTAACCAAGCCTGGGAGCCCAGGTACAGATCTCATTTTTCCTGCCTCGATTCCCCTTCCCCTTTCTTCCAGTGGTTTGACAGCTTGCCTGGGTCCCTGCCCCTGGCCATTCTGTCTACCTCTATGCAATGGAAGTTGGTCTCTACTTACCTCAGGAGAGACTTTGGAAGGCTTCAGGATGCAAAGTTGAAGTGCTAAGAAAGAAGAGGAAGAGAGGACAGTGAGTTCCGTTTGTTCTCTCATTCGCTGGGGGCTCCAGTAATGGCCACGTTGCTGCCACCCTCTAACTTCCTGAATTTCTTCCCTCTTTTCTAAGATGGGGATGTCCTTGATCCATCTAAACACGTCCACACTGACCCCAGAGCCTAGTGCTCTCCCATCCTGACCTGGGCTATCACCGACCAGAGTTCCAGTGTGGACTTACCTCCATCCAACAGTGCCAGGAAAGCCAAGATGAGGAAAGGAGCAGACTTCCCCACAAACTCGTACATCACACTGCCAAAGGGAGCGCCCACTGGGAAAGCAAAGCAGCAGAGACCCCGGGAGTGAGGGCAACCCGAGCCAATGTGACTCATCCATGTTAGCCACTGGGCACTTACTGAAGGCCTACCAGGGTTAAACGTTACATGGGATTCTGGGAATTCAGACGTGGAGAAGACCTGGTCTCTGTCCCCTGAGGAGCTCACTTTAAAGTAAAGAAAATGTGGAGACAGGTGCAAATAATTGTCACTTGGTGAAAATTTGACAGTAAAATTGGATGTACAAAGTGCTGTGTAAACACAGTGAGATGGGTCAGAAAGTCCTGGTGGTCATGGGGCCTTTGCCAAAGGCAGAGTACCTGGTGGAAAACACTAAAAAGTATGCAAGAAGAACAAAGAGGCATCAGAAAAAAGAGTGTCACTACAGAAAAAAGGGGAGAAAGTCGTTGTTGGTGTATGAATGTTTGGGAGGAGAAAAGCAGAGGTGGAGAAGGTTGAGGCCACTTAGCCAAGGGCCCCAGGTAGTCAGATGAGGTGTCTACTGAGTCCTGTGATGTGGGGGCAAGCATCAGTTCCTTTCAATGGGAGAGAAACACCACCAGTTCTGGGCTCAGGAAGGAGGGAATGTGAAAGAGGTCAGGTATGAAGCTGGTACCATGTTCTAATCCAGAAGGGGTGAGGAGTGACCTTGAAGTGGTTGTAGAGGGTGTAACGGGCTTGTTCATTTGGGAGTGACGGTGATGGAGGAGTCCAGAGATCATCAACTTTAATGTTGAGTGTTTGGGAAGATGGATGCTAACAAAGAGCAGGGCTTTGTTCCCTCTGTGGTTGTACGGGGTGGGGACAGGCTAGGGAGGAGACTTTTGCTGTCGGTGGGCTTGCGAGCTCCTAGAGGGCAGCACGATGTCTGGGGTTCCTATTGCCCTTTGTTAGTGTGGTGCTTGGCATGTAGCACACACTCAGCAAAAGTAAGCAGCTTTTTGGACTAGTCCATTCAGCCGTGTGAAGGATGAACCAACCTCAACGAACACACGACCTTATGGCTGAGAGCTCGAGATTTGAGGTTTCACCCTGACTCTATTGTCACCTGACTGTGTGACCGTGGGTGGATACTTAATCTTTCTTATCCTCAACTCTAACCTAGGGACCATTATTTGTCCTTCAGGGTGGCACTGAGGAATAAAGGAGGTTATATCTGTAACGACTCCAGTAGAGAATCTGGGCGGGGGGAGCAAGCTCTCGTGTTGGAAGCACTGGCCACGCATGGAAGCAGAGTGTGGGAGACGTCACCAACACAGGGAAGTCCAGTCCCTTGGACAGGCTGGCTTTCTGGACTGCTTCATGCCTTTATGGACTGTGTAGCTTATTAAAGAAAAAGAAATGCCATCTTCCCTTAGTGATATTTCTGAAGAAGTCCCCTTGTAATTGAGCCAGGAAGGGAAAGGAAATACTCCCTCATCTTCCATGACCTGGGACACCTGCCTCCTAGAGCCATCTTCCGAGGGTCTGCAGCGCCCCCATCCTCCTGAACCTAGAGTTCCAGCAAGGTACCACTTACCCAGCACCCCCAAAGCCAGGCCCCCCAGGGCGATTCCCATGGCTCGCCCTCTCTCATAGTCATCGGTGTAGACACTGGCCAGCATCCCAAGACCTGAACAGAGAATGACAGACAGAGTTGGCAGCTGCGAGGGTTCTGTCTGCCTTGCACAGTCCTTGGTCTCCGCCCTGTTACATCTTGAGTGATAATCTTAGCTAGAGTTTCAGTTTGAGGGGTGTGACAAAACTTCACCCATGGTATATGGCAAATGCTGTTCCCACCTGGTCCCCAGAATGCCCACACTACTCATTCCTTCTGTGCATTCATTCTTTTTGAAATGCAAAGTCTTCTGGGAAAGGTGATCCAGAGTACCACTCTTGAATTATGCCATATTTCATAGTGTTTTATCATTTCCTGACATATTTCCCTGCATGAGGCAGGGGTCTAGAGCAGGTGAGGGGGATCTGGAAATGCTCAACACCCGGAGCAGGGCCTGGGCTTTTAAGGCACGGCACCCATAAAAGAGTATAAGATATGGACCTCACAGGATGCCATGAAATACTGTATTTGGCAATACTTAGCAAACCCTGATGCTATTCCTGGTAGTGTCATTATGACAGTTCCTATAAAACGATGAGAGAGAGAGAGAAGGAAAGAAGGGCACTAAGTAAAAACCTGGCCTGCTTTACAGTTTTTCTTGAGCTTGCTCTGAACTGAACTAGCAGCATCTGAATATTATTCCAGAAACTTATGCCAGGTTTAGGGATCCCTGGGCTCTACCAGCAACTCTACAACCACCTTGTTCCTGAATCACAAGTTCTACCTACCTGGATGAGGTTTTCCTTAATTAATTTTCTCATATAAATCTTATAGCATCTGAGTTAACAAGAGATGATAAAAGATGTTTGTGTGTGTATGAGAGAGAGAGAGTGTGTGAATGTGCATGTTTTGAAGATGTCAGCATTACCTGCAACAGATGAAAACGAAGATCCAATGCCTTGAAGGGTTCGGGCCACAAACAGCAGGGCATAAGTGGCAGAAAAAGCAAACACTGGGCAGAGAATATCAAGAATGCTCTAGTTAGCCAGTTGCCTTTGATTCCACAGCGGCCAGACAACATGCCCGTGATAAACAGAGATGAATCATTCATTACGCATACGTTTCAATAAATCATGATGATTTGGGCTTTCTGTTCTTGAAGTTGTCTTTCTAATCTCCCCAGCGTTCACTCAGGACTAATTTTTTTTTTTAGGATTGATTTTTTAATTGGCAAGAAGACTGAGAAACCACAGACGCATACCAAGTCACCACACAGAGCAGACAGAAGGCCGGATCTCCACATTTTTTGCTGAGAGCTATCCATGCAAGTCAGTGGAATTAGAGATGTCTGTGAAGCCCAATGCCCTGGGCTAGATACTGTTCCTTAGCTCCTACTTCAAAAGCTGTTGTATCTTCCATAACACGCAGATTTGGCCTTTGTCACTCCTGGGCCACATTGGTCATCAGGAGTAATGTGACAGTAACTTATGGGCACATCAGGGACCACAGGGTGCAAAAACCTGTGATCCAATCATATCCTTCCCCCTACCTTATGTCAGAAGATTTTTTTTTTTTTGGTACCTGGGATTGAACTCAGGGGCACTCAACCATTGAGCTACATCCTCAGCCCTATTTTGTGTTTTATTTAGAGGCAGAGTTTCACCGAGTTGCTTAATGCCTCACTGCTGCTGAGGCTGGCTTTGAACTCATGATTCTCCTATTTCAGTCTCCTGAGCAACTGGGATTACAGGCGTGCGCCACCGCGCCCAGCTCAGAAGATATTTTAACCAAATCAAATTAGTACATATTAAATATTAATAAATGCACAGCTCCACTAGACTTTGTAGCATATGTGAAAATAAAGAGAACATTCAGTTCATGGAAACTGTGAACCAAAGAGGAATAAGTTATCAAAAATTAAATTACAGGTGTTGGTGGTCGGGTTGGTAGGTGCAGACATGCCTCATCCTTAATTCCAGAACAGTGTCTCCTAAAGAGAGAAGAATCCCTCCCAAAGTGTCTGAATCAGAAGAATTTTAATCCTTTTGCCCATTCATTATAGGTGTCTCTGATGGTGCTTGTAATCTTCTCCAATTACTCCCCGACATGATCACACATTGTCTACCAAACATGCACATTCTTGGTGTCTCCCTGGCTGGCCTTCAGTGCCCTTTCTCTGACTTTCTGATTTCCATTCCACTCAGAGTCCACTATTCCTGTGTCCTTTGAGACTAGAGTGGCCAACTGATCTTGATTTGCCCAGGACTTTCTTAGTTTTAAAACTGAAATTCTCACTTTCTGGGAAATTCCTCAATCCTGGGCTAAACAGGATGGATGGTCACCCTATTTAAAAATATCAAAGTAATTTCCTTTCCACTGTGCACATGGGCCCTTATTTAGTTCCCAACTGTGTTAAGCTTGGTTCCCAGATAGGGAGCTTGATGGGTAATAATGAGCATCAGAAACCTCTTATTATTATTTTTGAAAACCCTAAATGAGGCTACATAGGCTATCCTAAACACCAAATAGATTTGCTTTTGGCTAGAATTAGGCCAACTTAATTTAGCAACATTGGTGATAGCATGGAAATACTCATTTCTATTTAATATATATAGTTTGGTAGATAGGAAAAGCTTTGAAAATATAAGTTCTTCTCAGAGATTTGGGACAGGACCTTATGCTAAAGAGTCTGGATTCCACTAATACATGTTGCCGGGTGTTTATCATGTCTCCTCGGTTCACCAGCATCTGTCCCTGGATAAGGTCCATAATACCTGTGCTCCATAAGGTTTTATGAAGTGAATTCGAAGTCTCACTGGATGATATTATTTTTTAATTTGCTGTCCAGTGAGGACCAAGCTTTAGAAGTTCACTAGACACTACTAATTATAATTTCCTCATTTTCTTTGATTTAGAACAGCATGAGGAAGTCTAGGTCTCAGATAGATCTGCATTTCAAAAGCTCAGGCATTTTGCAGTCTTCCTGCCCTGAATGCAGCAAAATTCTCATCAAACATTGGGTTGGTAGGAGTCCAGTCCTATGCTGGTAGAGAAGAAAAGATGAGAAGAAGGAATAGAGAAAGAAGATAAGTACCAGAAAGATAAGAAAATCAAGAGGGAGAAAAGGTTATGTTGCTGGAGAACAGGGAATCAGAGGTAGCAGGAGCCACCAGTGTGCTCACAGGCATCTATTAGCCCCCCCAAAACCCATACATTTTATTTTACCTTTTTATTTTACATCTCAGGATCAACTACTAGACTTAACTTTTCTTGCTTACTGTTTTTATTCCATCTCTACTCTATTTGGAACATTTAGCTGATATTAGATAGGCTCTCCAGCCTTCTCATTTCTGTAGCAAATTTACTTTGCTAAACTATAAACTTTATTGGAAAGCTGGAGACTTTCTGGAATTTTCCACTTACTATTTTTTTTGTTAGTTGTCCTTTCTTTACCATGGCATATAAGAATAATTTGATCTTTGCCCAAGGCTGGAAGGTTTGCATTAAACTTACTGAATGGTTTACTGAGAGATACATGCACATGCATATGTGAATGCTCACGTACACACATATATATTAATACATATTACACAAACAGCCTTTATGATTTCCACTGAAATAAATGAAATATTTGTTCTCCTTCAGTAGAATAGACAAATTCCAACTAGACTAAGCTGCCACTACTCTCCTAGTCCCCATTCCAAAAGTTGCAATGTCCTAGTCCAATTAGATGGCTAATTACCTGATGGTCTAACCTGATCCTGCTCTCTACACTACATTCACATGATAAAATCAAAAGTATTCAGTGAAGGGGAGAAGAGGGGAAGCAAATTACTTACTGACAGTGGAGAGAAACATGATAACAAAGCCAGCGAACATGGGAATGTGATATCCAATCCTAAAAGGGAATCAACAAAAGAAGATACCATTCCAACAGGCATTCATACACATGTATTTTTTAAATGTCAGTTGGAACAGAAATGCGGTTGATTTGAGTTCATGGTAAAACATGTCTCCGAATGCAAATGTGGAGGTGGAATACAGCATGTAAATGACTACACACAAATAAACAAACATGCAAATTTATCTGCAGACTGGAGCCAAATCCCTTTCCAGAAAGGCTCTATACAGTGTATATCTCCTTAAAACATTGGGATCTTCCCCTAAATGACTAGGAAGCCATACTTTAGAGGCCATTAGGACTGTCCCATTCCCAGCTGGGTCCTGTTCAAGCTATGTTTCAGAAAACTAAAAGAACATCAGCTCTAATTGCTGCTCACTGGTTCTCAGCCCTCAATAGTCCTTACATCACTAAGAAAATCAGAAGTCTCCTTTGTTTCACCAATAGCATGTCATCCTTTGAGGCTTTGGGGTAAGCAGCTTTCCAAGCAGCTGACTCCCCTGGGTCCCACAGTGTTTTTTCTTTTTTCCTTCTAATCACCCATATGAAACCTCTGCCCAACCTGCTATTCCTGAGCCCGCAAGTACCCCATGGGGTACGGCACCCATTGAGATACCTGTTAGTGAGAGGTCCCACAAATGGGTTGACCAGAAGTTGCATCAGAGCCTTTGAAGCAAACAGAACCCCAACCCGGATGTTCTCTTCCTCCAAGAACTCTGTGCCCTGCAGGCAGTTGTTTCTATGTGCTGTGTGGGCTTCGGTGACTGGAGGGGGCGTGGTGCCAGAAGAGCCATTTGTCCAAGCAGTGCCCCTGGGTGCACTTGGTTCCACGGGTATGGTGGTATTGTCAAAGAAGGACAAGATGGTGGAGAAGGCGGGAAAGGTGAGGGCCTGCTGGGAGCTCCCAGAGAGGCTGGCGTGCACGGAAGAGTTGACTTCTTTGAACTCCGTGGCATACAGGAAGGTGGGTACAATGGGCACTAAAAGTCAATGAAGACCAGTAGTAAGGGTTTGGGACAGATTATCTGTTGCCACTACTAAGTTCAAGGGATTACTTTAAGGTTCAGTTTTATGCCAAAGAGAGACATGTGTTAAGTGACATCATGTCCGCTGAGCTTTGTGCCTGCCCAAACTTGTGCTGTTAGCTAAGGAACCTGCATCCCAACCAGCATGTCGCTGGGCCTCCCAGATTCGTGGATTCTGCATTGGCTAATTATCCTCTTCACTAAGATTTATTTACAAGGTGAAAATCAATACTAGTTGAGCTATAATGACATTTCAGAGACAGATACAGATCAGTGAAATATCTGAGGCACCCAATGTGCACATTCCAGCCAAAGTGATGCTTCCAGAAGCATATCATCTTACGCTTCTGAACCTCATTTTCTTTCTTTCTTTTTTTTTTTTTTTAACATTTTTTAGTTGTCAATGAACCTTTATTTTATTTATTTATATGTGGTGCTGAGAATCGAACCCAGTGCCTCACACATGCTAGGCAAGCACTCTACCGCTGAGCCACACCCCATCCCTGAACCTCATTTTTTTTTTTGTAATAACAAAAAAAAAATATCTAACAGAGTGAGTTGTTTCCAGGACTTAAGATTATAATCTATGTGGTGGGGGAGGGGCGTGTGTGCTCGTCTTTCTCCCTAGGAGCAATGATTCAGTATTCGCTAATTCAGCCCTTGTGTCAGCTTTATAGAAGATAATTATAGCTGCAGAACCATGAACAATGAGAATTGACTGCATTGGATTAGCCACTTGTCCCAAGAAGATTCTTATTTAAAATAATATATTTTACCCAGGGGCAACAAGTTAGTAACGGTTTATACACTGGTATAATATAACATAAAGATTAAGAGAGGATCATCTAGAAAAGCAAAACCCCGAGAGAACGAACTGCAAGAAAGGTAGGGCTTGATAGGAGTGTGTCATTTTTAAAGGACAGAACCTGGAAAGGTGTCACATCGGGAAGATGCTAATGACTCCCAGAGGCCCCTGGAGTCCTTAGCACCTTGGGAAGACAAGATGGGGAAGAAGAGTGAGGCCACTCTGGTTCCAGGGCTTCCTCCTTTCTGCCCAGATGCTCTCTGAACCTTCTTCTCTTTGAACCTCTGTAGTCATTAGCAATGGCCGGCACACGTGGTTATTGTGGTTATTGTGGACAGTTTCCTCCAACCCCTAGCAACCTCTATATGTTTTCTACCAGAAAAAGAAATCCACTCTCTGCTGAAATTGAGCAGGGTGTGTGTTGCCTGGTGGGGCCCACAGCAAGTTAACTCTCAGCACAGAGACCCCCAAACGTACCCACCACAGTAAGCAGCATGTTGTCCAGGAGCAGAGCAACGAACACCACCACAAGGACCAGCTGCCGGGACCCTCTGCCTTCCTCCAGCAACCGCTGAGGAGCATCCAGGATGGTGCTAAACATAGTGAGGGCGGGGCTCAGGGCTGGGGGTGGCTTCTCCTCCAGGTGCTCAGAGGCTCCTGGTCACAACAGCAGGTTTTCTGCAGCCCTCTACGAGGAGGAAATCTGTCCCTGATAGTGAAACTTGTTCTTAAAAAGAAAAGTGCAAAGGGTTACAAGTAGCAGGAGTGTTTGAAAATTGTCCATGTTTGTCCCTCTCTCTCTCTTTTTTTCTTTTGCTTTTTTTGCAGTGCTGGGGATGCAACCCAGGGCCTCATGCATGGCATGGTAGGCATGTGCTCTGCTATGGAGCTACATCTTCATTCCTTTTAAAATTTTATTTGACACAGTGTCTCGCTAACTTGCTCAAGCTGGACTCAGCCTCCCAAGTAGTTGGGGTGACAGGCATGCACCACTGTGGCCGGCTCTGTTCACCTCTTATACATCTTAATAATGCTACTGGTTCCCAGATTGCCTTTCAGGTAAGCAATGCTCCCCAATACTTCTCAAATGTTACATATTTACCCCTCACCTTGATGATTTATACCTAATGAGTATCTGGACAATTCCTTATTTACTCTTTTCCTTTAAATCCATGCTTTTGAAATATTGAAATACTGTTTTAAAAAGCAACTCAATGAGCCAGGAACGGTGGTGCAAGCCTGTAATCCCAGCATTTAGGGAGGCTGAGACAGGAGAATCGCGAATTCAAAGCCAGCCTCAGCAATGGCGAGGCTCTAAGCAACCCAGCGAGACCCTGTCTCTACATAAAAAACACAAAATAGGGCTGGGTATGTGGCTCAGCGGTCGAGTACCCCTGAGTTCAATCTCCAGTACCAAAAAAAAAAAAAAAAAGCAACGATGTATCATGCTAAAAAAAAAAATGCTCTATGTTCATGTACCATCCCAAATTATGGTCTAGGTTATTTGAACCACCCCAAAATATCTCATTTGGCCCAAATGTCACTCATGATGCTCACTGAGACACATTGGTCAACTTTCATCTCACAGTTAACAAAATCAGAGACTCAGGAGCTTAGGAAGTTTGCCCTGGGTTGCATTAATTGTTGTCAAACAGGGATGAATACCAAGGTTTTTAACTTGTAGTTTTCACTACACTGTTTCCGTGAGCTCTGAGCACTAGAAGTGCTCATAATCTTTTATTTACATTATAAACCTCTGCTCAGAAAGCTGTGTCACTGTGTATAGGTAATATAATAACTTTCATGACTAGATTCCCATGTAGGATTTCATATCATTTGTCAGCCTTAACTCACAGTTCTTTGTCAAACTTCAGGTAATCCCAGTTTCTAGAAGATTTCACTTTCTCTTATTTGGTTTCTATTGTGGTATCAACACTACCAATCATCTACATCTTTAAAACAAATAATTATCATGAAATGTATAAGGTCCTAGAAATTGTATACAATTTTATTTGATAACTCCACTTCCATTAACCTGTTCTAAAGAAAGGGTCAGAGTGCAACTAAAGATTTACATTCAAAGTTATTAATGGCTGAATTGTTTTTATAAGTTAAAACTAAAATATTTTAAAATTCTGTTTTCAAATAATTTCAATGACTTATAAAATACTCTTAATATAATACTAAGCAAAGAAAAGAATATTAAGCTGTGTTTGCAGCCTAATTTCACTCATGCGAAAAGTTAATACATGCATGTTTTTTAAAGACCAGGAAGATGCACATTCAAATGCTGGTTATGTATAAGCAATAATTTAAATTATCTTATTTTTCATTTCAATCATTTCCAAATATTCAGTAATTAAGTACATTCAAAATACAAGAAGAAGACAACTTTAAATGATTATCACTGGGTTTGACTGTTACCCTTAACCATTGGAAGATGCATAAGTACTGATCTGCTGTGCTCTAAGCACAGGGCTGAAGAACATCCTCCTTCTGCAGTTCAAACCATCAAGATAAAGTTTAACCAGAAAATGCATGCAATTATTAAGACTGTTCATTTCTCTGTATCAATAAGCTACAACTGACGTGTGATACACAAGGATGAAAATTAGAAGGTAATAGAAGAGATTAAAAGAAAAGCAATGAAAATTATAAGATACTCAACAGAATGGAATACTTTAAGGACAAGAAACAAAATATAAACAAAAAGCCCTCCATCAAACAAGATTTGCCAGCAAATTAGTAGTAAGTTTTATAATGAAAATCCTCTAATGAGAAATACAAATTACAAGGAAGAATTAAATTTATCCAGAGAGAGAAAATCCTACCTTACAGTGTGGCTTGGTGTGAGACACTCAGAGAGTTACCGGCAGGTGTTTGAAGACAGCAGGACTCTGTTCTCTGAACGTGGATGTGCTGATGGATTTATTGCCACCTGTTATCTGAGGATGCTGTGTGTGCCCTTTGTCCACAACGATTTAATTGGAAACTCTAACAGGTTCCACTCAGACCCTTAGCTCCCTGCGTCAAAGGCAGGTAGGCAGGGTTGGAGAGGGCAGAGAGAGGGATATCTTGCTGAGCAAAGAGTCACTAGGCTGTGCTGTTTTACATCTGTGCTTATCTATCATCAAACCCTTTTAATTCTTGCCTGGGTTAGAATACACACTGGAACACAAGATGGAATCAGGATGCATTTCCTGTCCCTTCCCATTTATTCAAAGAGGCTTCTTATACTGCAGTTTACTTTCTGAAAGAAACAAATCTTAGAAAAGTTGCAGAGGTCGGGGGACTTGTGTTTGCCATTCTAAAGTCATAAAAAATTGACATCTCTGGTCTGTGTAAAGCTACAGGTTGTGTACTACATCTCCATATCCCAACACCAGCTCAGAGCCTGGCACATAGTGACCCCAGTAAACCTTTCCTGTGTGGATGATTGGATGGACAGAGTAAATTTATGAAAGAGTAATCTTCATGACAGCATAAACTCGTCGTGGGATCTTGGGCAGGGGGGTCCTATGGATCCATATGATTCTGACATCGAGTCATAGGTGGGCAAGGAGCATAATCAATTCAAAAGAGCAAACACAACTAATGAGCAAGAGTGGCAGCAGAGGTTTCCTATTGTGGACCTGATAGGTTCCCCGTAATTGTAGGAGTTAATTCAGAGACTTTCGATTTAAGGCTAAAAACAGAAGGAAATAATTTTAAAATGGAAATCTAGAGAGAAATAGGGAGAGGTGAAAAGGCCATCAGGGAAAGCTTTACTCCTCTTGCTGCTGTAACAAGATGCTGAAAACTTGGGGACACAAAGCCACATACATCTATTATCTTACAGTTCCAGAGGTCAGAAATCCAAAATAGCTGTTACTGGGTTCAAGTCAAGGTCTCAGCAGGACTGGATACCTTCTGGAGACTCTGGGGGACAATAGTTTCCTTGCCTCTTCCATTTCCTAGAGGCCACATGCATTTCTTGTCTCCTGGCTTCCACCAACAAAGCCAGCTGCATGCCATATTTAACTCTCTCCCTCCTTCACTGTGCTTACATGGGTCCACCCGTATACTCCCAGGTATTTTCCCATCTCAAGATCCTTCACTTAGTCACATCTGCAACATCCCTTTTACCATGTACAGGAACATAGTCACAGGTTCCAGGATGAAGATGTGGGCATCTCTGGGGTACCACTGTTCTGCATGCCCCAGGGAGCATAGCACACTGGCCCAGACTCCTCTGTGGCCTGAGTCTCTGTGGAAAGAGGTTGTTAGAGCTGAATTAATATTTACTAGACCCTGGTCGTGAGGCAGTAGCCTGTTTGGAGTCCAGCTGACACTTCTTCCATCAGGCCCTGTCCACTTTTAAGTATAGGATCTCTGAGAGCTTGGGGCACCCACAGCAGAGCAGAGCTGTGTCTAGTGGAGAAAAGCACTAAATGGGGGCTTGGGGTAGAGACCTCTAGTGAGGGAAAGCTGCTCTGAGACACCACCAAATTGGGGGTGCCCCAAATAATTGGGAAACCATGGTTTGGGGAAACTGAAGACCTGAGCAAGAAGGTATAGGCAGAGAATTGTCATACTTTGGCATTAATGGAAACAACAGCAACAATGACAATAGCTATCATTTATTGAGTGACTATTCCATTTCAGGCATTTTACTAATATGTAACTTGTCTATTTTAGGTATATATATAATAGTATATGTTATATCATATATATATTATAGGTTTTCATAGATCTGTTATAAATCTGTTCCTCTTTGAATAAATGGGAAGGGACAGTTTTACATACACACACACATTTGTTAACTGTATTTGTGTTTGTTCACAGGCAGGACAAGCCTGAGATGTCCTGACAAATGCTCATCACTGTTAATAATCAAAGCATTGGGCTGGGGTTGTGGCTCAGTGGTAGAGCGCTTGCCTAGCATGTGTGAGGCACTGGGTTTGATTCTCAGCACCACATATAAATAAATGAATAAAATAAAGGTCCATCAACATCTAAAAAAATTTAAAAATAATAATAATCAAAGCATTGTCTATTAAATAGGAATGAGTGCTTATTTTTGTCTGGTTAATTTTTCATGTAAAAAATTAAATTGTGAGGCTGGAGAAAGGAAAATTAATATAGGCTATTAGTAGCTATGCAACAACTCAAGTATCCAACTCCAGAAAAATATTTAAGTATGTGGACTTGAAAGAGGTCATGCTGCTGTTAAAACAGAGAGAAAAGGATTATTATGAAGAGTACCTATCAACCTGGCAAAATTCACACGTAAACAAACATACATAATGGGAAGTGAAAAAGTAGAATATCAAACTTTATGTACATTTATAATAGAATGCACAATAGCCAGAAGGTAGAAGTGATTCAAATTTTCCCCAAAAGATGGATGTATAAGCAAAATGTGGTGTGTGTGTGTGTGTGTGTGTGTGTGTGTGTGTAAAATATTGACCAACCTTAAAAAGAAAGGAAATTGTGACACATGATACAATATGGACTAATGTTGAGAATATTATGCTAAGAGAAATGTCATTCACCAAAGGACATATGTTCTACTTAAATGAGAAAATTGAACTAGTCAAATTCATAGAAATACAAAGTAGAATGGTGGTCTCCAGGGTCCGGGCAAAGGGAAAATGGGGATTTTTCCCCCCCAGTACTGGGGATACCAGGGCACTCTACCACTTAGCCATATCCCTAGCCCTTTCTATTTTTCATTTTGAGATAGGGTCTCACTAAGTTTCTCAGGCTGGCCTTGAATTTGTGATCCTTCTGCCTCAGCCTCCTGAGGCATGTACCACCATGTCCCGCTGGAGGTTTTTTTATTTTTATTTTTGGTACTGGGGATTGAACTCAGGGGTACTCCACCACTGAGCCACATTCCCAGCCCTATTTTGTGTTTTATGTAGAGACAGGGTCTCACTGAGTTGCTTAGAATCTCATTTTTGCTGAGGCTGGCTTTGAACTTGCCATTCTTCTGTCTCTGCCTCCCAAAGTGCTGGGATTACAGGCATACACTACCGTGCCCGGATAGGAGGGTTGTTTTTTTTTTTTAAATGAGTATAAAGTTTCCGTTTTAAAGGATGAAAATTTCATTGCACAACACTATCAATATGCTTAGCCTACTGAAGTGTGCATTTAAAAATGGTTAAGATGGTAAATCTTACACTTACTGTGCTACAATTAAAATAATTTTAAACTTGATGCATATTGTGATTATATATCTTTATTAGTCAAATAATAAAGGAAAAATTAAAAACTGAAAAGTTACCAGTAAAAAGCAATAACTTAATCTATATACATAGATATATTAGTGGACTCTGGGTCTTTGACTTATGATTTCTAGCCAGAGAAGCTGGAGTTGAAGTGTGAGGGTCTTTGAGGGTGGTTCTGTTATCTTTCCAGTTAAAGTGGCACTGAACATCCTCAGACAAGGAGTTTTTTCTGCAGGCCAAATTACATATAACCCAATTACATTTACCTTGAGCTGGGGCTGGCAAGGCCTGCCAGAGTCAATGGTCCCGTGGCTCTGATCTGGAGGGTGATTTTGTTTCTCATTGCTTCCTGTTTCCCTCATTGTTCAAATATTTAACAATCAGTCCTGACTTCCTCATATTAAGCAGATGTCAGTGTTCAGACTGGAGAGATTTGGTTCCTAAACCTTTGACGTTGGCTTGGAAGTCACAGCCTTCTGAAAAAGAAATTCAGAAGCAGGGACGACATTACTTGATATGGTCATAATCTACATGGCACTGGGTAACCTGTGAGAGTAGAGATCTGTCCACAAAGAAAAGAAGTTGCTATATCTGTGAAAGAAAGTAAGTGCAGGTTTCAGATTTAAGAGAACAAGGTGTTTTAAAACTCCAAAATCAGAGCTAGGGATATAATTCAGTGGTAGAGTACTTGCCTAGGGATGTCCTGACAAATGCTCATCACTGTTAATAATCAAAGCATTGGGCTGGGGTTGTGGGCTGGGATCCATCCCCAGTACTGACTGATAGGGAAAGAAAGGAAGGAAGGAAGGAAGGAAGGGAGGGAGGGAGGGAGGGAGGGAGGGAGGCACTTTTCTTTAAAAACCACCAAAATCAACATAAATTGGAAATGCATGGAATGATTCTATGATAGGCGTACTGGTAAGAAACTCAGGAAAATACAAGTAGAGCAAGCACAGGAAAATTCAGCAACCCCCAACTCCGACCCAGCATCTCTTCACTCCAGTCCTCTTGAAGAGAGAGCCTCTGTCTTTGGAAAGAACGGATCTGGAAAGGTTTAAAGCCAAAGAAGACACAGAAGCCAACTCTGTGAAACCAGTTTCCTTATCCAGAGACTCAGGCTGGATTATCCATAGACTCAGGTCCCTTCAAACTGGATTTTTTCCAAGTCTGGATTTCCTCTGGCCAGGGTTACTGGGGAAGAAGCCTACAGCTTCCTTCCCTGGCACAATGCAGAACTTGGCAGCAGGTTGCTTGGTAGGTCTGACTCCTGGAGGGCTCTCGTGCCTCTTACCTGCAACCTCAACCATTTCCTTTGTTTCTGCCTGACCTCATGCCTACACCCATGTCCACCTCGTACTCACTCCTTGTTCTCAACCTCCCTTTGACTCTTCTGCACTGGTGAGTCCCTCCCTTCTTCCTAGTTCCTCCCTGCCTCTCAGTATATCATTTCAAAGACCTTTACTATCAAGTTATTGGCTCTGATCACCTTCCCCTGATCACTAGGGCATATCATCTCTGCCCAATTTGACTCAAGCTTGCTCTGCTTGGAAAATGTAACCAAGCTACATCTACTAATCAGCCCTTCTGCCTCTTTCTGTTTAGTGCCCACCTTGGAGCTGTGATGGAGTTGGTTAAGTACAAACTGGCCAAATCCAGAAGAGGTATAATATTTCATGACACGTGTGCCACTTTTTTCTTGCACAACAGTTTTCTACTTCTAGACTGCATGCTTCATGTTATAGTTTGAATATGAAGTGTCCCCCCAAAAACCCTGTGCTAATGCAGGAATATTCAGGAGGACAAATGATTGAATTGTGAGAGCTGTAATCCAATCCGTCCATCCTCCTTTAAATGGACTGTCTGCGTGGTGATTGTAGGCAGGTGGGGCTTGGCTACAGGAAGTGGGTCACTGGGGCCCTGTCCTGGAAGAATCCTTCTTTCCTGTGGCCTCTTTTCCCCTCTGCTTCCTAGCTGCCATGTCCCAAGCAGCTTTCCTCTGCTATGAGGTTCTGCCTCACTTGGGCCCAGAGCAATGGAGTTAACGTATCATGGACTAAATCTTTAAAATCATGAGCCAAAATAAATTTCCCCTCTTCTAAATTTCTTCTCTTGTGAGGTATTTTGGTTGCAGTGATGAAAAGCTAACTAACACACTTCATAAGGGCAGAGATTTTTTTTTTTATCTCTCTCATGTTTGTGTACCACACAGCACCTGGCATCTGTAGGGGTGCTCTGTAACTGTGTTATTAGACTTTCTGTTACTATGACAAAGTCCCTGAGAAATATTTATTTTAATAGTTTCTGAGGTTTCAGTTCACAGTCACTTGGCCCTGTTGTTTTCAATCTGCAGTGACTCAGTACATCAGGTCAGGAGTACATGGTGATGGAGGCCTATTTATCTCATGAGAGCTGAGAGCAAAGGGAGAGATAGGAAGGGGCCAGGATTCCAATCTTCCCTTCAAGGGCACAGCCCCAGTGAACCAACTTTCTTCCATTAGATCTCACCTCTAAAGGTTCCATCACTCTCCCTGTAGAGCCAGACTGGTGACCAAGTTTTTAACATATGGATCTTTGGGGGCCACTTGCATACTAAATCATAGCAATAGCCATTTGTAGCAATTGTTGCTAACAATGAGGAGGAGGAATCATTCTTGCCTGTGGGCTTCACAAAAGACTGGAAGAGGTATTGGAAGCCCTGAAGGAGGCTTGCACATTCCTGGAGCCTCATTGTTGAAGGACGGTAATAAAGAAATTCCACCTTCCTTTTGGAATTCAGTCCCCAAACCCTCCCTTATGGACTGTGCAAGCAAATTTCCATGAGCAGAGCTGAAGGTTTTGAAAGCCACCTCCAACCCTTGGGCTCTCCACCTCAGCAATGGCTCCTTATTAACTTCAATTAATTTACCAGATAAGGAAAATATACCACCCCCTAAGACCATTGCATTGGACCAGAGAAGTTGTGGAAATAACCTTGAACTTTAGTGGGGCAGAAAAGGCAATGTCTCTTAGAGACAAAGGTCATGTTTTTTTTTTAAATATCTTTCTATGTACATACACATCCTGGAGATTAATGCTCTATCTGAGGTGCAGGTGGCAAAGATCATTTCCCATTCTGTAGGATCTCTCTTTACATTCTTGATTGTTTCTTTTGCTATGAAGAAGCTTTTTAGTTTGATACCATCCCATTTATGGATTCTTGATATTACTTCTTGCACTTTAGGAGTCTTGTTGAGGAATTCATTTCCTAAGCCAATGTGATCATGCTAAGTGAAAAAAGTCAATCCCAAAAATCCAAAGGCCCAATGTTCTCTCTGATGCACAGATACTAATACACAATTAGGAGGTAGGGGAGAGAATTGGATTAGACAAAGGGCAATAGATTAGACAGTGAATTCATTGAACTAGACAAAGGGGAATGAAGGGAAGGGATGGGGATGGGAATAGGAAAGACAGCAGAATGAATTAGACATAATTTTTCTGTTTGTATGTGAATACATGACCAGTGTTAACTCCACATCATGTATAACCACAAGAACAGGAAGTTATGTTCCATGTATGTATAATATGTCAAAATACACTCTACTATCATGTATATCTAAAAAGAACAGATTTTTTAAAAAGAGAAAAAAATCTTTCTATACATAACAGGAAACAGAAAAAAATGCCCTTCAAGGTCATTAGAGGTTGATTCCTGCTTCTGTCATTTGCCATCTGTGAGAATTTGAACAAACTGCTTGAGTTCTTTATGCCTGATTTGCCAACTTCCAGAATCCCAGTGAATATTTAATAAGTAAAGTAACAATAAGCACTTAGAAGAGGGTCTGGTACACAATCGATAACAGTATTATATCTGAAGACCTTATTTATCATAAAAGCAGGAAGATACTGACTCTGCTCTGCTAAACTCTTCTATTTGGGGAATTTCCAAACACTAAGTTCCCTAAAATAAATTCCTCTTAAAAACACAGCATCTACACTGATCTGCTTTCAGAGCCGTTCTTGCTAAGTAGGAAAATTTACACAGATTGCTCAAGACTTCCTTGGGACAGTCAACAGTGTTCCTCTAACCCACAGCTTGTCCAAAGTCTGTCTGAGTGAAAGCCTACCTCCTGTCTCCTCTCACCATGGAGAACCACCTGACCAAAACCAATCCTCACTGACCATTCTCTCACCAGTTACACAATCTAGCGTCTCATTCTATATTGTTTTGCATGTTATCTCTGTTGAATTATATGTGCAATCTTGTCTCCACAATTTAGCTTTTAGCTCCTTAGAAATAACGTATTGCACCATAATGTCATCTTTGCTTTAGAGATATAATATGGGCCCCGAGACACAGAGCTAGGGAGCCTGAGGCTGCTCCCCCTAGCTCAATGCAGTGAATGCATGGCTGAGATTACACAAGTATCTGGTAGTTATTCTGATGTTCTCCAGTGCCCAACACCATGTTGAACCCATTGACAGTGCTCACTGAATATGCACTTCTGATAATAGGCATCATTCAAGTGCTTTGGCTTCTCTAATGAGTACATCATAGGCAAGCCAAGAAATAAGGCATTTTCTGGCAATGAGATTCAGACATTGAGACAGGGCAGGCACATTGCCGTGACAACTGGTGGAAAAGTAGAGATGATCCAAATTAGAATATCCTAGAATTGTTCCTGAGAATTCCAGATGTTGTGAGTCCAGCTTGTCCACAGCTCATCTCTGATGCCAGAGAAAGGGTTTCAGGCATATGTCAGATCAGAGCCTGGATCTTGAATTCTCATTTCAGAAAACTAGAAGTAGCCAGCAGTCTTAGAAAGAATTTGGTTTTCCAGAGTCACTCTCGATGGGAGTAGAATAGACCATTAATAACTACCCTGTATCAAAGGATAGGTATCTCCTAGATTTATTCAAATTTATACAGAGAAGACAGATAGAACTAGGTAACTACAGAGGCTATGGAATTTTAAAAAAAATCCGTGATCTATGGTCTAGAAAGCACAACCATCTCTTCTAATGTTGATTCTGTCATCTGCTACCATCCCTACCATCCTCTGTGACCTGATTCCTTCTAGGTCTCTGTAATGTAGAACTTTTCATGTACCTGATTGCAGGTTATTGTACCACTACTCATAGAACCTGCTGCCTATTAAAACAAAAAAATTATATCATTTTAAATAGAAGCACCTTCATATTTCTGATTTTAGTTGTAATTAAAAGTATGGATGTTTATACCAAAAAAATTGACAAATATAAAGAAGAAATAACAATCTCATCATTCAGATAGTCACTGTTAACATCAGTACTTATTCCTGGCTGATGTTTTCTGAATGTGTGTGTGTGTACACTTATCAGTAATGGAAATCATTCTATGTATGTCATTTCATGTAAAACTCTCTACTTAATACTGTTTTGTGAAGATTTTTCTGGGCATAAAATACTTTCCTATCAAGCTTAGTGTCTGAATAATATTCCATCAAATAGATATATCAGTACTTATCCAACAAATTCCCTTTTGTTATAGCACTTGGATGTGAAACAACCATCCTGATCTGGCAATGACAGGAAGTCTTCGACAAAGGGCACTTGGAGGTCCAAGGATGTGTTCCCCCTTCAGACCATAAGCAGTGGTACAGCAGGACTTGGTAGAGAAGTCCAGCCATCAGCCTCTTCTTGTTTTTTATGTTTAAACATTTACTCCGCTCTCTTAAGTTGCCATTGTTCCAAGCATAGAGGGCCCTCTGCTGTTCCCTCTCTTTCTCACAACACATTGTGACCCTAGTGACAATGAAAGAATATGGAATATGGCATAGAAACAGAGATCTATTTCCAGGAGGTCAAAGTGGTTTCTAACCTGTAAATCTCACTCTGCATCTGATGCTCAGAATTTGAAAAAACAGCCAACACAACAAAAAAGAAAAATAAAACATTAGCTTCTCCATCTTATGCTGACATTTTTATATTAACAATTTTATGAGTTCATTCCTTCGTGCATAGAAATAGACAGAACTATTTATTTAATCTGCTGTGGTTTATCTTCATAATATTTTCCTCAATCAGGATTTTCCAACAAATAAAGAATGATACGTATTATATGGGGAAATTCTGGGTCACTGGCATGAGCTTTTCTTACCCTTCCCTTCCCTATTTTTCTTCCTCAATAAATATTTGTAATAAAAGAGTAAGAATTCATATTTCTATATAAGGTGTGGATTTCTGTGAACCTTCTTTTAAATCCCTGAGAAACATAAATGATATGAAATCTTTCCTGCTCACAGATGGAGACTTGGAGACAGAAGGCACTGAGGATTGACACTCACAATTCCCAGGTCACACTCTGCATGTAGAGAAGCAGTTAGCATTGAGATCAGGCTGGTGACTCTGAGTCTCATGTTCTGACCACATTCCCTACTTCCAGGGCCAACTAGTTTTTCATTCCTGGGGAGTAGAGTAGGGATAGGATTTCAACAAATAAGAGAACAATGACAACTACACATTCTGAGTAAGGTCACTGTTTCTTAGGAAAAAATCCTCCATATACAAAAATAAAGTTGGAGAAAGGAAAGGAGCAACACATTTTCATCTGTCTAGTAGATATTTACTTTTTAAATTTTTTTTTAGTTGTAAATGGACACAAGTATCTTTATTTATTTTTATGTGGTGCTGAGGATCAAACCCAGTGCCCCACGCATGCACAGCAAGCGCTCTACCACTGAGCCACAAACCCAGTGCCTGTATAGTAGATACTTATTAAATATTAAGTGCAAGTTGTCTTTAGATAGAAGATATAAGAAAATTATAAGATATACTACCTGCTAATTAAAGGGGCCTGCTATTTAGCTCTTAAAAAAAGAACGTGATACATGGTATTGTGTAAATGTTTTATCAATCAATACATGTATAAATAACAATAGTTAAGAACTCTTTTGCTATTTGCCAAAAGTTTGCATTTCTTATCTCTTTTAATGTTTCCAACAAATGCATGGAGAAAGCATTATTATCCTCATTTTATGACTGAGAAAAAATGAAACCTAGAGAGAATAAATTTTTGTTTAAGTTCATAGAACTAATAAACTCAGGACTTTAAGTCTGTCTAGCTCCTGAGTACATGCCTCTTAATCATAATAATGTGCTATCTCTTGTCCCTGAGTGATACTCTCTGAGTATATGTAATTATCAAATTGCCCTTCTGAATGTCTTACTAATAAAGCATGAAAATTCCTGTTTGTCTAGATGTTAGTTAAAATTAAAAATTGGAATCCATGTCAAATTAAAATATATTGTTTTGCCTTTAATTATAAAACATACTAAATGATGCTCAATCTCATTTGTCATTAATGAAGACTTTAAGTAACTGAGTAATGTTCACTTCACTTATAAAACCAGTTGATTATCCTTTATTTTAAATGCTTGGGACTAGAAGGATTCTGGATTTCAGTAGGGGTTTTCTTTGGGGGAGTGGAATATTTGTATTTACATCATGAGATATCTTGGGAATGGGACCCATCTCTAAGCACAAAATTTATTATGTTCCATATACCTCTGATACATATAGCCTGAAGGTAATTTTATACAGTATTTATAATAATTTTTTGCATTAAAGTTTCATGGTGTATAATTTTTCACTTGCAGCATCATGCTGACACTCAATGTTTGGATTTGGGAGTATAAAATACTCCAAAAATTTGGACTTATGGATAGGAATGTTCAACTTGCATATCACTATTATCAACAGTTCAACCAAAAATCTTCCTCCCATGTAAAAAAAAGAAGTTTGAGTTTCTTCATCAGGTATCACGATGATTTTCTCATGGTCAGATACAATGTATAACTTGCAGTCCTTCCATTACTTGTTTTCTCTTCTGCTTGGGGCAATAACAAATTAAATCTTTGTCTTCTTTGGCTTCTGGAATATGTGCTCTGGGTTCTTTCTATCTCTGATAACATCTCAAGTTTGACTGAGGGGTATTCTTCCTTCACCCTACAAGTTGACCTTGAGCAGCTTCCCACTCTATACACATTCTTTGCTTTGTCTCTTTTAGTTCATTATCAACTTGTTTATAAGTCACAAATCTTATCTTAGTTCATCCCAGATGTCTTCTTGGATATTTACAAACAATTCAGGGATACCTAACAGTTTCCAGAACAGAATAGTTCTTGTTTTCCTCTTTCATCATCAGCAGAATTTCTCTCTTCTTCTCTGTGCCAGTCCTGAAAACAGCGCCACAATCCAGTCAAGCTCCATCAAGCTGTCATCTTCTGCAGCTTTCTCATCCTACGTTAGTTCCAACCCTTGTGTAGTTTTCAGATCTGTTCCTGTCTTTCACGATTACCCATACCTTAAAACAAACCAACAGATGTTCGTTGAGTGGATACACGAGTGAAAGAATCGGGTAGGGAAACAGTAAAGGGAAACAAATAATGGCTCATAGCACCCTAGTAATAAAGTCTCACATTCCCCCTGTTTTTCAAGGTGGGTTTCATAGTTTGAGTTCTCTTCATTCAATGCAATGAAAGATCATTCTAAAATAGACATCAATTGGCCTTTTCTGGTACGCGTTCGCCTCCCGCTCAATCTCGCCTCTCTGGCCCCTCTTTTGCTTCCCTTTTCCCTCTCCCTGGCCGGCGCCCGCCCTCCCAGCACGCTGGTCAGCTCCTCTCCTCTGCGCGCCCTCAGACCCGCCCACGCGGAGCCGGAGTCACGAGGCTGGGGGCGGTGAGTGGCGAAGGGGGCGGAGCCAAGATGGGGCTCCGCAGCGCGCCTGGGCGGAGCCTGGTGCGCGGGCCACCCTAGTATATCTGCGCTTGCGCGGCGCTGCTGCGGGGCCAGTCGGGACGGAGGAGACAAGATGGCGCTGCGGGCGATGCGGGGGATTGTGAACGGGGCCGCACCCGAGCTATCCGTGTCCACCAGTGGGCCAGTGGCGGGATCTCGGGAGCAGGCGCTGGCAGTCAGTCGGAACTACCTCTCCCAGCCTCGCCTCAGTGAGTATCAGAAAGCTGGAGATAAACAGTCTTCGCTTCTTAGCCTAGCCTTTTGCTCCCTCTCACCTGCCTAGCCCGCGGGCGGTGGCGATTTCTTTTTCCCCGTCCTGAGACCCACAAGTGTCTCTCTGGGAGATTTTCCTGTGCTTGACATTTCCACGACTTATGTGGGCAGAGCGCAAGAGCGCCAGCGGGAACTTTCCTGGGGTTGGTGGGCTCGTGGCTACTGCCCTTCCCTCTCCAGCCTCCCTAGGCTGGAGCATTCACAGGCACTTGCCTCTCTCTAAGGACCACTTGTCTCTCCGATCTTAATCTTCTTCTGACCTGGTTTGAAGGTCTAGGAGTCGAAGGAACGTCCCTACCCATCCCCTCCCGCTGGTGAGGACCTCAGGGCAGGTCGTAGGCTCCTGCGGAGAGCGAACTGTGTAGTGCCATCGCTGACGTGGTCGGGCCTTTTGTGGATGGAGGTCAGGCCCGCGGCCGGAGGGAGATGTGTCTTGTTGGGTGGAAGGGCTGCTTCTCAGGGGAACACCTAGATACTAGAGAACCTTAGAGCTGAAAAGTACCCTGCAGGTCATCCAGTCCAGCCCTCTCATTTTACAGGTGAGAAGCCAAAGGTTCTTGGAAGGGTAGGACTTGGCAGGCTTTGACATCTCTAATTATTGACAGAGCAGGAAAATGAAAATCCAGGTTTCCAGCTTTTTGCTGTCGTTGCCTCTTCAATTATTGACCAGTTAACCAAACTTGGTTGAGTGCAAGGTTCTTTGGGAATGCCAAGCAGCTTTTCCCTTATCTAGCATATATGCATAGGCTTAAGTGGGGCCTTAATATTAACTAGGTTTAGGTAGACCATTCAGCAGTTCCAAAAGAATAGCTCTTCATTATTAAAGATAACAGTTGTTAGCATCAGAACTCTTCAACAGCTTCTTTAGGAACTGAGGATGAAATACTTTTTTAAAAGCTTGGAAAAGTACCTGATGTTTCCCCAAATAATGAGACTGCATTTGAGTTCGTTAATTGCCCACCTATTTGTGAGTGGCTCTTTGGTTAAAAAGAATTTCAGAGAAAAGGTTTTAGTGGAGCACTCTCCAGCCTGACTAATCCCATCCTGATCTGTCACTGGGTCATGTGATAGCACTGCAGCCTAAGGAAGAAGGAATCTGTAGATTGCTGAGATGGGCCTTTTACAGTGGAAATTGTTTAAATCAGAGAATGTCTGGGGGGGGGGGCAATTATATGAGCTGAGGTAAATGTTTAGGAAATTGATAGATGTTGCATTCTTATATAAATCTTGGCAGTGTGTACCTAGGAATTACAAATTCTCTTACAAATTCCATTTGTATTCTTCGCTTTGGGCAGAACAGATAGACATTAATGGTGCCTCTAGAAAAAAGTCTTAAGGGTACAGTCTTCAGTTTCCATTTAATCATTTAGTGTCAATTCAGAGTATCAACAGAAATAATAACATTGTTTAAAGAGTACTCCATGATTAAGTTTGTAAGCCTTTTACAAATTTGCACAATTTCTTCACATTCTGTGTGCTTAGCCAATGACTGAAGAACTTCCCTACAAACTGTTGCAGCATCATGCTTAAAATGGGACCTTTATAGGTCAGGAATCCATTTTGTATCCCCAGTGCCTTCTACGGTGCCTGACATAGAAGCTGTTCTGTAATTCTTGTATAACTTGAACATAAACCCCTTGTTCTAATAATGTAATGGGTAAATTCTTAATATGGATGGAGTCAGTAGGGAGTTAAAATACCTGATTGAACAGTTTCCTTTCCATATGTGAATTATTCTAAACATAAATAATATATATGGGCTTAGAACTTCATTTGAATATCATCTTTGTCCTATTTTGCCACATCTTTTTGGTTCTAGTTACTGGTTTTAAATGCTTCTGAGTGAATATTGGTTAACTTTTTTTTTTCTTTTTTGGGTGGTACTGGGAATTGACCCCGGGTGTGCTCTGCCACTGAGCCACATCCCAGGTCCTTTTTGTTTTTTATTTTGACACAGGGCCTTACTAAGTTGCTGAGGGTCTCACAGAGTTGCTAAGGCTAGCCTTGAACTTGTAGTTCTCCTGCTTAGCCTCCTGAGTTGCTGGGATTACAGGCCTACAGCACCACACCCGGCTTCACATCTTAATTTTTGTAAAGAAAGATTGATGATGGCATTTAAGGTGGTTATAGCTATCTAATGTATGCTTTAATTTTTCTTTCTTTCTTTCTCTCTTTCTCTCTTTCTTCTTTCTTTTTTTTTGGTACTGGAGATTGAACTCAGGGGCACTCGACCACTGAGCCACATCCCCAGCCCTATTTTGTGTTTTATGTAGAGACAGGGTCTCACTGAGTTGCTTAGCGCCTCGCCGTTGCTGAGGCTGGCTTTGAACTCGCGATTCGCCTGTCTCAGCCTCCCAAAGTGCTGGGATTACAGGCTTGCGCCACCGCGCCTGGCTTGTTTTTCTTTCTTGTGCTAGAGATTGAACACAGAACCTTGCACATGCTTGACAAGCTCTCCACTACTGAGCTACACCCACGGCCCCTAATGTGTGCCTTTTGAATGAAGGAATGGATAATATTGGCAGTTTCACTGTACAAATTAGATCCTATTAAAAAATAACTTCAGAGACGAGCACGGTGGCGCAGGCCTGTAATCCCAGCACTTTGGAAGGCTGAGACAGGAGAATCACAAGTTCAAAGCCACCCTCAGCAATGGCAAGGCACTAAGCAACTCAGTGAGACCCTGTCTCTGCATAAAACACAAAATAGGGCTGGGGATGTGGCTCAGTGGTTGGGTACCCCTGAATTCAATCCCCAGTACCAAAAATAAATAAATAAATAAATAAATAGCTTCAGGATTACAGGGCTGTTAAAAAGAAATGGAAAGTAGCTGTTCAGCTTTGAAATTAGTAAATAATTTTGGACACTTCAATTGAAATTTTTTTTCTTTTTTTTTTAGTTGGATTTCTAAAGTCATAGGAAAAGAAAATTTTTTCTCTTAATCCTTGAAAAAGATTCAGCAGTATGTATAGAGCTTTTCAATGCTAAATATTTTTACTTTAGTGATCTCCATTTTTCTTGAGACCCTCAATCAACTAATCTTAAGTTTCTTACATCATGAAGCAGTGCTTGCCCCAGCAAAAGTCATGTAAAGGAATGTTTTGCTTGCTTTTTCTAGAACTTCTCTCTCAGGTGCCCACTGCTCAGGGTTAGTTCTCTCTTCTTGCATAATAAAAGATGATTGCTCTGAGTTTTTGTTTTGCTATTAAGGTGGAGCCTAAAAGACTAGAACTCTTATTGTGCAATGGCTGTTGAGTTTTCTCGTTGAATGTGTTGCAATCATTAAAGGCATTCATAGTGTTGAACAATCTCTTATCAAGCAGAAGAGAGAGGATGCCATCTGACAAAATATGTGTTCCTTAAAACCTTTGTGGATTTTGATTTTTAAATATTTATCATGTGTTCTGTGTTTCAGAACCAAAGATGTGGCTTTTTGGCTGTAAAATGTGTTAAGTATATAATATAAGCATGTTTCTACTATATTGTCAGCTTCTGATCATCCTCCATACACCTACCTGTGGACTCAAGTCCTTAGGAAATTTCTAAGAAGAGTGATTTTGGTAAATAAAATAATTGATAAATGGTTAACTCTTTTGAAGAGCAACTTAATGTCTTTGACAGCTATGCTTTGATATCTCTGCTTTGAACTATCAATGGTAATGGTGAGGAAGGCAGGATAATTGAGGGATAAAAGTAGTAGTAGCATCGGATGCTTTCTTTGCTTGGTTTTCTTATAGTCCGAATACTAGGAATGTGTGATCTCCATATTTTTAAATTATTACTGGGAACTAAGGTAAATGCTATAGGGTCATAAAATACCAACTTTACAATTAATTAGTAAGCCTGGCTCCTCCATTTGGTAGCAGATTTCTTAGGGATTTCATTTCTTTAAGTGTAAATTGAGATTGTGACAACTTTGCTTACTTGGAACATTTTGTGAAAGTAAAATCAGATAATTGATCTGAAAATGATGTGTAAAAGCATGACATTCTCGGAATACAAAGTTTGGTACTATTTTTTGCCTAGTTTGACTTGTAGTATTTAGTAGCTCAGTTTTCACATGTCAATTTAAATTGAGCATATTTCACCTCTGGGTTGTACCAGAAGTGGCCTCCTCACATTTTTCAGGATTTCCAGTGAGGGAAAACTGCTGCAGCACCTCTTGAAATACTCTATTCTCTGCTTAATCTCTGCCAGCAGATATGACTCCATTGGAGAAAGATTGTTTTGCAGTAATGACAGAATGTGGACACAAGGGATATAATGCTTGGGGCAAAATAGTAAAAAATACCTACTTTTCCAAGTTAAAAGGGCAGATTTGTGAAAATATTTGGGGTGCTACTGCTACATAATTCTTGCAAATCAGTGCTAGAATGTACTCTACCACACAACCAACCAACTAGTTCTGTTTTAGAATTTGGGTTGCAGTAGTTTAAAGACCAAGTGACTGGAGATTCAGATCCTTGGTCAAGTTACTTAATTTCTCCTAGAATAATATTTCTCTTCTAAAATGTGGAATAATGTCTAACTCTCAAGTGTGTGATGGAGGTTAAATGAGAATTCCTGATAGGGATTCATCAGATGTGCTTGGGTGGTATTAATGTTCATTAGTTAACTTACAGGGTTTATTTGCACACTTTTTAAAGTCTAGATAATGTTGCGCATTTAAAAGACTCTTCTTTTGAGGATGTAGAATCTCCTATAGTAGAAGTCAACTCCATTCACTGTTTCCAGGAAAAGTCATGACTAATATTTCTTTTTCTTGGTCATGCTTTTTGCTCCTGACTGGCAAAACTTCATAGTTTGGCATGAACTTGAATTTTAAACATGAGATTCCAATGCATAGTTGTTGTAGAGATTAGACTTACAGAAAAGAGACTATTTTGTTAAAAGGTAAAGAGAGTTTAAGAACTTGAGGGGCTTTAATGATGTATTTTATTCAGGACAAAGTTTGTTATGAATCTGAAAGCTTGATTTCCTTCCGTACCACACTGTTTAGGTGAAGGTTGTGAGAAGGTCTGTGTTTTTACTTTTTTTAAAAAAACTGGGTTTCAAGAAGACATGTTTCTGATGTAGCTCACTTCCCATTTCCTTAGAGTAATTTTAGAAATTCATTGAAAAACAAGGTTTGGAGTCTTAAATGAGAACAATAAGGAGGGTTTTCCTAAAAGTGATAGAAAATGCCACAAAAGGAATCTTTCTAGTAATTATAAGGGAAATGAGTGATCCTCTTACATTCTCAATCATTCAGGTATCTTTCTCAATTTGTGATATACCTTTATCTAAGGTTTAAAAAAAAATGGGAGCCTCTGTTGAGATCATTAGTTACTGGTCATTTGTACCACGGCGCTTTCTTCCTGGCCTGTGCTGGAGGAATTGTGTTTGTAAATTTTAAAGCCCCTTGAGTGGACAGACTGGTTATTAAATGGTTTCCTCATTCTTGGGAGTTCATATTTGTGCCAGGAATCTCTGTCCAAGCTCATTTGAAGACCTCAAATCAAGCAAGTGAAAAATTCCTAATTGCTAAACAGCTTCATATAAATTATTTTAGACTTTGTAGTAATTTTCTTCCAACACTTTTGTCATGTATTTTTTTAACTGTTTTGATTATGAAATTTAGTGAATTCTGAAGTTGTCTGTTAGAATTACCCTTGTCTAAATGTTCCTTTTTTTTTTTTTTTTTTTTTGTGGTGCTGGGGATTGAACCCAGGGACTTGGGCATATGAGGCAAGCACTCTACTAACTGAGCTATGTCCCCAGCTCTCTAAATGTTCTTCTATATCCTAATCACCTTTGCTAGGAAGGATGACTACCTCCTTTCTAAAATGAGGGATTTGAGTAGTACCTTATAGAGTAACAGTTTATTTCTAGGGCATACTTTGCAGTGGATGGTATCAATTTCCAACCTGGCAGTAACATTTGACTTTTTTTCTTTTTAAAGAATACTTTTCTTAATTGACCCCTAGCCTTTTATCCCATTGCCCACTACCTCTTTCACAGGCTCTTTCCAATATTTTTTATGATTTTACTTTACAGGATATGTTTTCTCACATATCTTTTGTGAATTTTGTGCTCCTGCTTTAGGTTAAGATTCCCTTTCCTTTCTGATCCACTTAGTAAGTGCCACCTTTAAGAAAAGCTATTCCTTTTCTCTCCAGGGTAGGAACTTTATTATTCTGTTTTTGCTGAGCTCCCAGGAACCCTCTGCATGCCTCAGTTAATACCCTTATCTCAGAGCCCTTATCTCATCACAATAAAATTCCCCCTCCCTGCCTGAAAACTCAACTTCTAAAGGCAGGCAGCCTCTGTGCCTGTTTTTATATTGGGCGCTTAGAACAGTGGCTCAGCCAGTAAGATTCAAAATGTTTTTGATGAGGATGGATTATGAAAAGTTGTACAGGTATAAACATACTTTACAAATTCATTTTGTAAAAAAAAAAAAATTTGTGTAGCTGTTCAGTGTTCCATATTATAATAAATGTAATAAAGTAGAAGTTTTTTGGTAGTACTAGAGAAGGTAATTTAGGCTCTTGTACTGTTGGTTAAAGTTGACTCTTCTGTGTTTCTTTTCAGCATACAAGACAGTTTCAGGAGTCAATGGTCCACTGGTGATCTTAGATCAAGTTAAGGTAACCCACTGTCTGTTATGATCTAATTATTTGTGTAATTGAAAGTGTGGCGTTAAGTCCTGTTCCATATACTTTAAATTTTGTTATTATTTTAAACTCTCCAATGGTCTGGATGTCAGTGCTATATAAGAAACAAGTTGGAGACCAAAAGTCAGAACACTGGATTTTAGTACTAGCTAGTATAGGTTCTGTTTGTTCCCGTGAGCTCCTCATCTGCAAGATTGGGAGAAAAATCTCCAATCCTACTTAATAGTTTTATTAGGAGGAAAAATAGCAATAATATTTATGAGTATGTTTTATAACCTTTAGGATATTATACAGATACATGGTATCTTATTTTAGTTATTTTAATAGTATTTATCTTATCTCTACTAAGTTTTTAAGCTCTGAGTAAGCATTGTGACTTTTAGAGCCTGACATTGGTTTTGAAGTAATGAATATACAAGAACAGATTATCTCAATAGTGACTAAAACCCTAAAGCAAAAAATAGTGTGTACTTACTCAGTTTGTTGTAAGAATCTTTGGATATGTTGGATTTTTACCCATAAGAAAGAAAGAAACACTTAACTGTTAGTTTAGAAAGTGAGGCATAGACTATAGCTTAGTTGGATGTCTCAGGCTAAGCTTCTTGCCTGTACTCCGTGATCAGAATGTTCTCAGAGAAAGTAATTTATATAACTGTTGTCTACAGCATTCTACATTAGTTGTTCTTGGGGTGGGTCAAGGGAGAAGCACATGATCACTACTTTGTTGACAGGCCAGTGATGGTGTGTGTTTGGCATGTGATCGCCCGGAAGCAGAAAATAAAGTGAGAAACATTTCTTATAAGAAAGGGCAAAGTTCATTGGCTCTTCAGCTTATCACTAAAATAATATCTTTGTGTATGACAAAATATCTTTACAAATAAATCTTGAAATTAAGCCTAGTGAGTTTACTTTCTGGCCACAGTTACTAGTCTGCAAATTGATCAAAGCCTCAATGTGTTGGTCTCAGGTTGTACAAGACTTAGGCAAGTGCCTATTAATGTTTAAAAGAATAGAGCCTACACTTGTATTTTTGCGGAAAATATTAAGAAGCTTAGTTTCTTTATCTTTTTTCCTACATTACTTGTTAAATAAATTTTGGCTAATATTTTTAAAATATGGATTTTTTTTTATATTAGTGTATTATTGCAGAGGAACTCAACAAATATTTAGGTTTCAATTGTGTTAAGCTCTGAGCTCAGCCTACCCAGGTGGAAGAATAAGAATGGTGTAGTAGAGCCGAGCGCGGTGGTGCACACCTGTAATCCCAGCACTTTGGGAGGCTGAGACAAGAGAATTGTGAGCTCAGAGCCAGCATCAGCAAGGGCAAGGCACTAAGCAACTCAATGAGACCCTGTCTCTAAAGAAAACACAAAATAGGGCTGGGGATGTGGCTCAGTGGTCAACCCGTGAGTTCAATCCCTGGTACCAAAAAAAAAAAAATAGTGTAGTAGAGAAGCAGATGTAGTAGAAATACATTAGTGTGTGTTAGTAAGTGCTGTGAATTGTGATTGAGGAGGCTGTGAGAATCAATTATGGAAAGAACGTATAAAACATCCTTGTGAAGTAATTGTAAGAGAACTAAAAAGTTTGAAACTCTGAAGTATAGCTCTAGCTGAGGAAAAACTGGTAAGGAAATTTTTTTTGTTTTAAAAGATAGCTCCATACCATGAAGTTTGGAATGATTTTTTTTAAAATTTGGTTTGGCTTTTAGTTTTTGGCTTTTATTTCTTAAAACATACACATGGTATTAAAGAAGAGATAATTATATGGATTTTTGTCTGGATAGAAGATGGAGAGCTACTCTCCAATTCATTGTAGCATATATTAAATTCTAAAACTAGACAAAGGGTAGTGCTAGCACGGATTCCATAATTCTTAATAAAATGTGCTCATGTGAGATAGTAGCAAAAACACCTATGTAAAAAAGCAATAAAATTATGACAAAGTAGTGTTGATCCCAGTAATACCAAGTTGATTTCATATTAGAAAATACATCAGTGTAAAAGCAAATTTTTGATTAGACTAGAAAAAGCTTATATTTTTCTTAATTAATATAGAAAAAGTATCTGGTAAAATTACCCATTTTATTATAAAAGGAAGCTTCTTAATAAGTAAAGAATAGAACAAATTAGCCTCTTTCCAGGTATGCACCACCTACAGCAAACAGCATCTTTAAGGAAACTCTAGAAACATTGCAAATTAAATCAGTGAAAAGAATTCTTTTCTCTGACCCTGTTCTTGGTACTTCACTTCTGACACCAGATGTGTGGGGTTTTCCCCCACAACAGTTCATGTCAGTTTTCCAACAGGCACCTACTGGGTGTCCTATAATTTAACTCAGTTCTGACATGAACTACAGACCCCACAAGTTAAGGGCTTAGTGCCATAAGGCTACCTAGATTATCCACAGCTACTTTCTGACTTGGCTGTAAATCGGAGGTTCTCTTATTACGTTTCATAGTTTGATAGAACAGCTCACTGAATTCAGGATAACATTTTCTATTACTGAGTTATTACAGAGGATATGCCAAAGGATACAAATGAATAGATGAAGAGATACATAGCGTGAGGTCCTGAAGAGTCCTGAGAACAGGAACTTCTGTCCCTATGAAGGCGGGGTTACCCCCTCTCTGCACATAGATGCATTCTTCACCAACTCTGAAGCTCTACAAACCCCTTCAGTTAGGATTTGTATGGAGACTTCATTATATAAGCATGATTAATTACATGGTGATTACATCAGCCTCCAGTCTCTCCCCTCCTCAGAGGTCAGAGGATGGGGTGAAAGTTAAAATCCCCTAATGATGAGTTTGGTTCTCCTGGAAACCACTTCATCCCCTCATCCTTAGGGGCTTTCCAAAAGTCTCCACCCTAAGATGAACTTAGGTGAGATTGAGAGGGGCTCCTTATGTAATGAGGAACGCTCCTTTCACCT
Organism: Geosciurus inauris; assembly: GCA_004024805.1. Taxonomy (NCBI): domain Eukaryota; kingdom Metazoa; phylum Chordata; class Mammalia; order Rodentia; family Sciuridae; genus Geosciurus; species Geosciurus inauris. Next base: position 56,067 of record PVHX01000894.1, on the reverse strand, counting down.
TTATTGCTCCTATCACTTTGGAAATTACAAAGGTTTTAGGAGCTCTGGCCAGGAACAGTAGACTAAGACCACATATGTATTTCTTTTTATATCGCAGTATCACAGTCAGGAACAAGATGAGTATGCCTTGTCTCCATCGCTATCCATCTTTGTGTTTGATACTTAGCAATGCTGCGGAGCAGAGAAATTAGAATATAATGAGATTGGAAAGGCAACAACTATCGCCATTTCTCAATATGATTAAACAGAAAACCCAAGTCATTCAGTGGCAAATGATTAGAAATGATGATATAGAACAGAGTTTCTGGGTTCAGGAGCAGTCTACACAAACTAGTAGTGTCCTGTATTCTGGAAGCAACTAATTATTTAGAGAGAACTATAAAACTGTTGAAAGACCATGAAAGTATACATAATAGAATATTACTCAGCCTTAAAGAAGAATGAAATTATGGCATTTGCAGGTAAATGGATGGAACTGGAGAATATCATGCTAAAGCGAAATAAGCCAAACCCCCTAAAACAAAGACTGAGTGTTTGATAAGTGGATGCTGATCCATAATGGGGGGGTGGGGTGGGGGTGAAGGAACTTTGGATTTTGCCAAGAGGATTGAGGGGAAGGGAGGGGTGTGGGGATGGGAAGGATGGTGTAATGAGATGGACATTATTACCCTATATACATGTACGATTACACTACCAGTGTGACTCTGCACTGTGTTCAGCCAGGAGAAATTGTGCTCCATTTGTGTACAATGGGTCAAAATACATTCTATTGTCATGTATAACTAATTAGAACAAATAAAAATAATAATAAAAATTTAAGCAGGGCATGGTGGTGCAAGCCTATAATCCCAGCAGCTTGGGAGGCTGAGGCAGGAGGATCGCAAGTTCAAAGCTAGCAGGGTGAGGCACTAAGCAATTCAGCGAGACTCTGTCTCAAAATAAAATACAGAATAGGCCTGGGGATGTGGCTCAGTGGTTGAGTACTCCTGAGTTCAATCCTCAATACAAAAAAAAAAAAAAAAAAATTAAAAAAAGAAAGGGGAAAAGAAAACTGAGAATGTAAAGATGACAGTTTTCTCTATCCAACAATAGAATAAAGTTTTGGGGATTTTCTAAGGGGGGGGGGAGGAGAAAGACCGACCATGAAAGGAGACCAGGAAAGAAATGAATATTCTGCTTATTTTGAATGATTCCATGTATTTTGAGTGAATGAACTCAAAGTATTAAAGGTATTAATTCTACCCAGGTTGCACAATCAGAAGTAGAACAATTGAGCAGAAGGATTTGGAGCAGGAATATGCAAATCAGTGGGAAAAAAATTAAGAGCCCCAAAACCAGCTGTCTTCACAGATGAGATTTCAACTTGGTAAATGAGACATTGTGAGGCCATGGGAGACAACTTGTGATAGTTATAATATTGTTGAAGCATTCATTTCTCATATGAAAAATAAAGTAAACTTTGATGCCAAAAATAAGCCTGCATCAATTAAAGGTTTAAAATGAAACAAGCCTGTTAGAAGACAATATTGAGGACCATTTTAAGACTTCAGGTGAAAGGTTTTCCTAAATAAGACATAAAAGGCATAAACTATAAAGAACAATCATTTTATTACTTAAAAGATCTTAAAACTTCTGAAATAGCCTAGTACGGTGGCACATGCCTGTAATTCTAGAGACTGTGGAGGCTGAGGCAGGAGGATTGCAAGTTCTCAGGCCGACCTCATCAATTTGTGAGACCCTGTCTCAAAATAAAAAGAACTAAGGATGTGCTCATTGGGAAAGGGCCCCCAGTTCAATGCCTAGTATGAAAAACATGAACAGTCCCCCCACCCCCCAAAAAAACACCTGGTGTGATGAAAGATTCCAAACCAAAATTAAAAGATATTTGCAAAAGGATTAATATCCAGAATCTGTAAACATCTTACAAATAAGTATAAAACCATAAGATTAGCAAAGATAGAGGGAAAGGATGCTTGTTTATACTAGTAGAAAGATTGTAAATTAGCACAATGTCTTTGAAAAGTAATTTGGCAAAAGTGGGTGCAGCCTGTATTTAGCCTACTAAGTACCTTAGGGAAACTGGTACGCTTACGTGAGGCGTAAGAAAGAAGGTTCACGTTATCATTATTGCACTAGTGTCAATTGGGAGCAGTCTTGTAGTCCGTTGGTAGAATATCTGAATAAAATGTAATATGGTTATTAGAGTTTATTTTAACTCTGTTTAGTTTAATCATTAATTCTGAAATGTCCATTCACATTTTAATATCTCTAAAATCCAAAGATATTAACAATTGCTAGTGCATTATAGTCTGACAGTATTTTTTTTAAATTTTTTTAGTTGTTGATGGATCTTTATTTTATTCATTTATTATTTATATGTGGTGCTGAGGATCGAACCCAGTGCCTCACGCATGCCAGGCAAGCGCTCTACCACTGAGCCACAGCCCCAGCCCCTGACAGTATTTTTTTAGCCACTTTACACAAAATAGTGATGCAGCTTTCAATAAATTATGTTGATAAATTAAAGATACTTATTAACAGGACAGTGTTTTATGTTGAACATAAGGTCAAGTAAAAAAAAAAAAGGCAAGTTGCTGAATGATTTATTTAGTACATTGCCACTCGTGAAAATAAAACAGTATAATTTTGGAGACATGTATTTTAAAATAGTAAAAATGGATTAAAGGACTACATATTTGGTTAGGAAAACTAGACTGTGGGGGACACTTGAACACTGTCTTATTATAATACTAATTATTACGTAGTATCATTGTATCATTCCCCTGTCTCATAACACAACGTATCAGATCTCATGAAATAAACATTCATTTTGAGTGGTAGGAACATGGCTGTTTGTAATTTTTGTACCTTTCTATATTCTCAAATATATGCACAGAAGAAAAGCAATAAATTTAACTTGCATGTTTTCATGGGTATAAGACCCTTCTTTCTTTACCCTATGTTGTGTTTGCTGGTATTTGTCAGTGGTGTGGGTTATGAGGACTTAAACTCTGGAGGATGCTATAAATTCTCATAAAGCTCATGTGTTGGAGGTGGGAGGATTGTACATGCTATGGTAGAGGTGACATACAGAGTGATTTAGGGAGCTTTTAAAATGTTGGTTATTGATCCTTTGTTTATTCTTGTTTAGTTTCCCAGATATGCTGAGATTGTTCACTTGACATTACCAGATGGCACGAAGAGAAGTGGGCAGGTTCTAGAAGTTAGTGGTTCCAAAGCAGTGGTTCAGGTAAGCATCCTAATCAAAAACATAGGGGCCAGGGGTGGATGTACATGCCTGTAAGCACAGCAGTTTGGGAGGCTGAGGTAGGAGGATAGTAAGTTCCAGGTCAGCCTTGGCAATTTAGTAAGACCCTGTCACAAAATAAACAATAAAAAGAGCTGGAGATGTAGCTCAGTAGTAGAGTGCCCCTGTTTCAGTCCCCAGTACCAAAAACAGAAGACACACAGGAAATACTACTTGTTTTTTTCTGGTGGTCATTGTATAAATATCTTTAGAGATTGATTACTGGCTGCAGGAGAAAAATATTCATGTTTTCTTGACTTTTAAATGGAAAAAATGAAATAGTTACATCAAAGGAGAAAGATGAAAAGTAGGATTCACTGATTTTGGTATGAAACCAAGTGATGTCTGAGTCAGTTCCTTTAAATTATCTCTTACAGTTCCTAGTTTTCATGTTACCTGATAACAGGAAAGATAAACCAACAGTTTTCTCAAGTAAAATGCTCCCCTAAAATATATTCTAGATCAGGGGGGTTAGCAAACTTTCTATAAGGAGTATGGAGTCAGAAAATGTTTGAGGCTTTGTGGGACAACCTGAAGTTCTTTAATTTTCTTTCTTTTGTACTTTTATTCCTTCTTTCAACAACGCTTTCTGAAAAGATATTACAATACTAGCTTGCTTGTGGCATTTGATTTGCAAAACTCTTGGTCCAGTAAATGATCCAGATTGCTTTTACCCTTCTGATTAATTCTCTTTCTTCATAGGTATTTGAAGGGACTTCAGGTATAGATGCCAAGAAAACGTCCTGTGAGTTTACTGGGGATATTCTCCGAACACCAGTGTCTGAGGATATGCTTGGTAAATGGCCATTATTATTCATTCTGAGCAGAGATCTGTTTCCTTTTAAATATATTTCCTAAAACCCTTTAAAAATACTATTTGGAAGTCAGGGTGTCCTCTGCAATGTCTTACTATGTTTTGCAGGCCGAGTGTTCAATGGGTCAGGAAAACCCATCGACAGAGGTCCTTCTGTATTGGCTGAAGACTTCCTCGACATCATGGGTAGGGGCACTAAGTGGATTTCTGTGTTTGGGGGAAATAACCTCTGTCTGTCTGTTACCTTTGCCAGATAGTGGTTTTTGTGGGTTTTGAAGTAGTAACCAGTGTTCTCTGTAAGTAGTAAATCATGCAAATATTTCATTTATTAATAAATTAGAATAAATTAAAATAAATTTTCCTAGAAATTTTCTTGAAATTTTTAATGTAATATCATAAGATATTGTAAAAATCTTATTAGGCAGGTCTGAATGTTTATGGTAAAACCATGGCTGTGAAATTAGGACTTCTGTCTTGTTTACTATCCTTTAATTTCACTTGAGGAACCTCACTATTGCTATATGTTTTGTGAGTCTACAGAGGCCTAAAGGAAAAAAATTATTTCAGATTTCGAAAATAATTTTAAGAGTAGAAATAAATGATTTCTGGTTTTCTTGAACTTCTTATTTTAATTCAATTTGATATCTACTTCCATTCATGAATAATTTGCAGACATACTAAAGGTTCCCCTTTTGGAATATATTAGGTCAGCCCATCAATCCTCAGTGTCGAATCTACCCAGAGGAGATGATTCAGACTGGCATTTCTGCCATAGATGGCATGAACAGTATTGCTCGGGGCCAGAAAATTCCAATCTTCTCTGCTGCTGGGTTACCACACAATGAGGTGAGAATTAGAATCTGGTATGCAATTTTATAGGGAAGAATTTCCAAATGTATCACTTATTGAGACACCTAATAAGTACACAATCCTATTGTTTACGTAGCCCATTTACATGGACTATATCCGTGCATATCTGTCTCCTTGCTTATACTTGCAAGTCTTTGCAAAAATTATAAAACAGTTCTTTTGAGTAAAACCACTGAAACATTCCCAGTTTCATTAATAATCACAGTTGTTAGGATAAAAGTTATTTTGCTGTAGAAATTTTTATTTTAGAATTCAACTTGGTTTTTTTAATCTTCATCAGATTGCAGCTCAAATCTGTCGCCAGGCTGGTTTGGTAAAGAAATCCAAAGATGTGGTGGATTATAGTGAGGAAAATTTTGCCATTGTATTTGCTGCTATGGGTGTAAGTATGAAGTTTTTCGATGTTAGTATAACATGTGGAATTAATTGCTTGTGTTATTAGATCAGTATTGTAAACTACACATATAGTTGACTTTATCTCTAGGGTGTGAACTTAAAACAACTTGTTACTGTGGCCTAATTGAGGATTAAAGTTTAGTGTTTTGACTTGATGCTTAAGAATAATATTTTTCCTGCACAAAGCTCTTGGTTGACTTTTTTAAAAATTTTTTTACTTGTAGATGAACACAATACCTTTATTCATGTATTTTCTGTGATGCTGAGGATCGAACCCAGTGTCTCATACATGTGAGGCAAATGCTCTCCCATTGAGCCACAACCCCAGGCCTCTTGGTTGACTTTTGTGAAAATTTTTTGGGTACTTTAAGTTTCAAGAGAAGGAACGATTCAGATCTGTGGGTTGTCCTTCATCAGTAATAAATGTTGAGACTCTTTATCTTCCCGGCACTGATAAAGTCATTGCTATTTAGGTCAACATGGAAACTGCCCGGTTCTTCAAATCTGACTTTGAAGAAAATGGTTCAATGGACAATGTCTGCCTCTTTTTGAACTTAGCTAATGACCCAACGTAAGTAAATAGAGCTATTTCTTTCTCTCTGCCCAGACTGAGGGTCAAAAATGTTACCTGACTAGGAAGATAAAAAGTTACCACGAAAGTCTATGGACATAGGAATGAGGTAACCCTACATTCAGATGCCAGCCCTGCTTCTTGGGAGTGATTTGGCTTTGGACAAATTACCTAGCCCCTGAAGTTCATAAAATATGACAAATAATACTACTCTCACACGGTTGTACATATTAAGTAATGTCATATTTTTTCAAATTATCTAGCACATAATTGATACTAAGTGAATGACTTGTTCTTCTTGAGAAATTTGTCTTCAATTTTTTTCCTTCATTTCTTTTCTTACCACTCCCTCTTAGTTTTGAGAATCCATATAGCCCTGAGAAATTATAGGGCATTTATAAAATCATCAACTTAACTTCGTAGCACTAGTAGTTCTTATTTTGTAAATACACAGAATAGCCTTAAGAATTTTTAAAGTCACAATTGCTTTACTCCCCTCGGCTTATTGAACACTTTAAAAGGGAAACGTACTGTTATGTCTAGAATTGTTTGGGTTTTTGGCCTTTTATTTTGACCTGGGGACTACATTCCCTTTTAGTATTGAACGAATTATCACTCCTCGCCTGGCCCTGACCACAGCTGAGTTCCTGGCATACCAGTGTGAGAAGCATGTGTTGGTTATCCTGACAGACATGAGCTCTTATGCTGAGGCTCTGCGAGAGGTAACTTTTTCTTTTTCTCCTCTATTAAACAAAATGGGTTAATTTTCAGGGTTATCTTAACTCTAGGTTTCAGTTTTCTTAATCATATTTTAAGCTCATTGCTTATTTATTAGTAGAATAAAATACTTAGGAAAATAAAACTTCTTTTCTGTCAGTGTGGTAGAAATGTTAGGGGGTGAAATTAAATTATTAGCCAGCTTAACACACTGTCACCATCTCTGTGGACCAAGAACTTACTGTAAAACAATCAATAAGCTCTTCATTCAGTTACTCTCCCAAAAGTTCTGTCTACCCACACTATCAGTTTTTAGCTCTTTTCAGAATTCCGTTTTTAATGATGGTAATATTTAAATAAGTAGTTTGGCAGCACTCTCTTTGGAACTTTTTCCTTCAGAAAATCAAGTGTTTACTTTGGAATGATATTAAGATTCTTATCACCCAGAAATTTGGGGATGTTTGTTCTAATACAAGTTAACTGAAATTTTTGATAAACATTATTGCTGCAGAATAATTTGAAGATCTTAGTAGATTTTCCCAACTCAGCACTTTGATAGTATTTAAAATAAATAGGATGAGATTTTGGATTCTAATTTGGCATGTTCAAACAAATGTGTTCTAACCAAGATTTACGTTTTATATTCTGGTTTGTGATATCCTCCTTAACTGCCTGTCAGGTTTCAGCAGCCAGGGAAGAGGTCCCTGGTCGACGAGGTTTCCCAGGCTACATGTACACAGATTTAGCCACAATATATGAGCGCGCTGGTCGAGTGGAAGGTCGAAATGGCTCTATTACTCAAATCCCTATTCTTACCATGCCCAATGATGGTAAGTTTTTGGTCTTTGGGTCATAGCAGACCTAATCATTACAAGGACTTCATTATTAATCATTACTGAAACAGAAGACCATCTACCTTTTTGAATTGAAATTCTTTTGTGAGCTTATTCTCTAAGAGTTTGCCATAACTAGTTAGTTACTTGTACTGAAATGAAAATTTTCATTTGGGAATTATTCATGATGATCATTATTTTTGTGGAAAAAAGCTTCTTTGTAATTTGAATTTAAAAATTTTATTAGGTACAGTTTTCCAGGGCACTGTTTCAAATGTAAGGAATTTTAAAATTTCTCATTTCTGCTAAATGTAAAGTTACTCAGTCTAGTTGGTGATGTTTCTTATATATATGTGCACCAATAATTTAAGATAGTTTATGTTAAATGCCACATAAAGAGCACAGATAGTAAAGGCCACAAGACTTGAGAGACAGAACTTTTTCAATCAAGGGTTGGTGAGCAGTGGCTTTTCTGCACTGTGCCTGTGAAAGCACACAGGGCAGCACCTGCCCGAGTGTATGGCTCAGGTGGCACCTGGGCTGACACTGTTGAGAATTCCCCTTCTGTTGCCTTTTATAAGGTATTTTCAAAACTAGTAATAGCTCACTGTAATTGAGCACTGTTCTGGCTCCTTCTAAACACTCACTCATTGGATTATCATAGCAACTTAGAAGCAAGTCTGAAGCACAGAGGTAATTTGTCATGGATAAGAAGTGGAACATTTACAACCTAGACAGTCTAAATTCATAGTTCACACCAACTGGCTACACTGCACTGCCTGTGACATGAAAATCACTTGTTCCAAAGGAGTAACTAAAAATTGTTTTATGTGGTTCAGCAGATTTAAAAGTGTAAGGCTTTGTGTGACCTTTTTGGTGCTGCCTGAGTAGCGCTGCTTCCTTGCCTAGCACCCTCTCTTTGTGTAGCGAAATGTCGCATGTTAGCTAAGATAGCTTATGAACTAAGAATGTTCTGTTAGTATACATAAAGTTGCCATATTTCCAAATGAGAACTCTGTTTAAAATTGAATTTTATTATTATTGAAGTTGGAAAGCACATACTAGAAAAGGTAGTACTTTTTAAATGAATTCAGCCAGTTTACCTTGCAGTGCCAACATGGCTGAACTGCTGCTGTAACCAAATGAAATGGTATAATAAGTAGCCCCTAGACACATTTGCTCTATTTATGCTAATAAAAATTAAATAAAATTAGAAATTAAGCTCTTCAGTTTCATTAGCCGCACTCTAAGTGTTTAGTGGTCATATTTGGCAAGTGGCTATAATACTAACGCAGGTACAGAACATTGCATCGTAGAAAGTTGGTCTGTATGGTATTTCTGGGTGATGCCAGTTGGCTTTCTGTGGTCTGGTTATATGAGGTGGCCATGTGCTTAACGGTGTGTATGTCTTCCTCTGACAGATATCACTCACCCCATCCCTGATCTGACAGGGTATATTACAGAGGGGCAGATCTATGTGGACAGACAGCTGCACAACAGACAGGTATTTGACATTTAAAGTCCTGTGATACTTATGAAGCCATTTACTCTGCAGTGGTTTAGATTTTGTTGTTAAGAACTATTTTGCTTAGCAAGTTTCAACTTGAATTGCTTTTAACATAGCCATAAAGTTGCCATTTCTGGATACTGCAATTCTGGTGTGGACAAAGTACCAGAATTAAGAATTACCATCTTTCTTTATTGTACCTTAAAATGGAGTCAGTTATCTCAAAGAACTTTTGGGGGTATTCTATTCCATTATGGTATAAAATATGCCCATCTATTATTAATAGGAAAACAGTTGATGATTCTGTAATAATACTGGCTTCTAAAGTCATCTTTTAGGTGGAATTATTGTTAACCTTTTTTTTTTTATTTTTTTTTTATTTTTTTTGGTTTTTGAGTCAGTTTGGAAGACTGTTTAGACTTGATGTGGTAGTACCAAGCATATGTTGAAAATTTATAGTTTTTCAAAATGATATTTTACTATGTTAAATTTTTCAAGTTTTTGGACTTAATTCTCCAAAGAAATATCAGATCAGAAAGTGTTTCTTGCCAGGTGTGGTGGCGAACACCTGTAATCCCAGTGGCTCAGGAGGCTGAGGCAGGAGCATCTCGAGTTCAAAGCCAGCCTCAGCTAAGCAGCTCAGCGAGACCCTGTCTCTACATGAAACACAAAATAGGGCTGGGGATGTGGCTCAGGGGTCGAGTGCCCCTGAGTGCAATCCCTGGTGCCCCCAGTCCCCCAAAATAGTGTTTTACTACCATTTCTTTCCAGGAAGATATTAGAACCCATGCTGTAAACAAGTGCAGCAGATTCTGTTATTTAAGGAGAATAGTTTCAAATGCTTCTTTGCTACCAGTAAAGCTTGAATTTCATTCTTAAATATAGTTATTTTTTCCCTCTTGTTCTACCCAAGATTTACCCGCCCATTAATGTACTGCCCTCACTCTCGCGGTTAATGAAGTCTGCTATTGGAGAAGGTATGACCAGAAAGGATCACGCTGATGTGTCTAACCAGCTGGTACGTATGTTCTAAGGATGGTGTTTAAAAAATGAGCTGCTCCTCAGTCCATTCTTCTCTGCTGTCTTACTCCTCCTCTTTCTCTCATTACTTTTCTTCTTCTCGTCCACGTAGGATTTTTAGTATAGACTATACATAAAGTATGTAATCTTTCATTTGAACCAAAATTATCTTTTTCTCATAAGGATAGATGTTAATAATCAAGCTTAAAACCCATACCCAGTGCTATAAAAGTAGTTTTTAGGAAAAAAAACAAGCAATATGGTCATTTTAATTTTTAATAATAGAGTATCCCTGAAAAGATACTTTATCATATTTCTCGCTTAACATGGTAAGCACCAGACCACTGAGGGTTACAGTTTGCTATATTCTTTGAAGTTCTTCATTTCAATAGTCATGTGAGATTGTGCAATCAACACAAAAGGATGTTTAACCATAAAGTAGAAATGATAAGCCTTTAATATCACAAATGTTTTCCTTGAATTAAACTTGGAGATGGATTGGAGATGGATTCTCTGGTTTAACTGAGTTCTTTTTTTTTTTTTTTTTTTTTTTTT